>ML436467.1:247220-296041 GCA_005239525.1 Nicotiana knightiana
ACCATGATGAAGACTGCTGAAGGTATAGATATACCAAAGACAAGAGCTGATTGCACTGCTGAGGATCTGAAGAAATGGGAGAAGAATGCAAACGCCAAAAAATGGATAGTATGTGGACTAGGTCCAGACGAGTACAGCAGAATCCAAAGTTGCACCACTGCCAAAGAGATTTGGGACACCTTGCAAGTATCCCATGAAGGAAAACCTCGGGTAAAAAGGTCAAGAGGTACACAAGGTTCACAACCTTGACTAATAAACTGACGTCTCTTGGAAGATTCATTCTTGAAGAGGACAAGGTTGAGAAGATCCTAACAAGGGTCTTGCCTATTTCTTGGTAAAGCAAAATCACTGTTATCCACGAACCCAAAAATATGGCAACCCTCAGATTGGATGAGCTAAATTGAAACCTCACTCTGAGAAGGCAGACAATGAAGATGGATGGTCCAAAGAAGCAGAGGAGTCTAGCCATAAGAATCACTGAGGGATCAGATCTGGAAGATGATGAGATGGCCATGATCACCAAAGAATTTAGAAACTTTCTCATGAGGAAGAAAGGCATCTCTAGAGGAGGAAACTACAAAAAACCAAAAGCTCCAGAAAGACTAACCAACGAGGGATGTTATAAATGTGGTAAGACTAACCATCTCATTAAAAATTGTCCTCAGTGGGAAGTAGAATGGAAAAAAGAGAGATATGAGAGAAGGAACAAGAAGAAGGAACATGTTCAACCCAAGAAAACCACAACAAAGGCTATGGTTGCTGCTTGGGGAGAAAGTTCAGATGAAGAATCAGAAGATGGGGAGACTGAAGATCAGGCGCTCATGGAAATTGGAGAATCTGACAAGGAATCACATGAAGAACCAGAGGTAAGTATCTCCCATCTTAAAAACAAAGTAAAGTTCCTATCTAAGGAAAAACTCTCTGAGTTGCTACTTGATTTCATAGATGATTCTGAGGAAACAACCAAAGAGAAGGATCAACTATCTAAAGAATGTGCAATGCTAAAAGCAAAGTGCATGAACCTGGAAATCAGAGTCAGTGAATCTGAAAAGAAAAACACTGACTTGTTGAACCAGGTTCATCCACTTGAAACTGAGATTCTAGAACTAAAATCTGAAAACTTAAAGCTAAAGCTAGGATCCAGTAAAAAGGTTGTTGATTATTCTCATATCATGTTAGAAGAAAACATGGGAAAACTAAAAGATAAGATGTATGCCAAGGATGAACAGATAAGAACTCTTAATGAAGAACTTGGCAAAGTCAAACATGAATTAGATCGAACTTGTAAATGGAATAAATCCTCTGATGCCCTGATATGGCTTCAAGAGAATCATAGTAGCAACAGGAGAGGGATTGGCTTTGGAAGTCAATTGCCCAAGTGGGATCCCAAAAACAAGTATCTCACTCTTCCTGAGAATAAAATCTGCACCCATTGTGGTAAGACTGGGCACTACAAATATGAGTGTACTGCAAAAGAGAAGGCCAGTGGAAGAAATGAGATAAAAAGGAAAAACTGGCTACCAAATTGGGCCAGGAAAAATTTGATTCATCCATTCTCTCATAGAAAAGGACCCAAACTAGTTTGGGTTCTTAAGACTAACCTTTGATTCTTTTTGTAGGTTCAAGTGAGAGGAGGCAGCCAGATTTGGTATTTGGATAGTGGCTGCTCAAAGCATATGACTGGGAACATGGAACAGTTCCTTTCACTTGAAAGTCTCAAAGGAGAAAATGTCTCCTTTGGAAACAGAAAGAAAGGTGAAATCATTGGGGTTGATAAGGTAGGTAAGGATGATACACGATCCATTGAACATGTATATCTAATAGATGTCTTGAAATATAGCATGATCAGTGTATCACAACTGTGTGACAAAGGTAACCTGGTTGCTTTTACTTCCACAAAATGTTTTGTGATTAACCTGCTTACTGACAAGATTGTTTTGCAGGGAAAAAGAATGAATAACATCTATGTCATAGACTTGTCCACACTGTCTGAAAATGAACTCACTTGCCTAAGTGTGTTGGACAGTGATCCCCTCCTGTGGCACAAACAACTTGGTCATGCAAGTTTAACTCAGCTTAACAAACTAGTCTCTAAGGACTTAGTGGTAGGACTTCCTAACATTAAGTTCAAGGAAGACAAAGTTTGTGAGGCATGTGCCAGGGGGGAAGCAGGTAAGGTCCTCTTTCAAAAGTAAGAAAATAGTCAATACCATCAGGACATTGGAACTGGTTCATATGGATCTATGTAAGAGATATGTGATGGTTCTAGTTGATGATTTTTCAATCTTAACTTGGACCTTATTCCTGGCATCTAAGGATGAAGCATTTGATATGTTCACCTCATTTGTCAAGAAACTCAAAAGCAATTAGGACATCAACTGGCATCAATAAGATCTGACCATGGTACTGAATTTGAGAATGCTAATTTTGTTGAGTTCTTTGATGAACATGGTGTTAATCATAAATTTTCTTCTCCTAGAACCCCATTGCAAAATGGGGTTGTTGAAAGGAAAAGCAGAACTCTTGAAGACATGGCAAGAACCATGATCCTATCTAGCAAACTACCTCACAGCTTCTGGGCTGAAGCAATAAATACTGCTTGTTACATAATCAATAGATGCATGACCAGACCTCTGGTAGAGAAAATTCCCTATGAATTACTTAAAGGGAGAAAATCCAACATATCCCACTTTAGGGCTTTTGGATGCAAGTGGTTTGTACATAATAATGGCAAAGATTCCCTAGGAAAATTTGACCCTAGAAGTGATGAGGGAGTATTCTTGGGATATTCATCACATAGTAAAGCTTATAAAGTGTATAATAAAAGAACTATGTGTGTAGAAGAAAGTATACATGTTGTCTTTGATGAAACTAACATTCTTGCTGAGAGACAGGAACCTGAAGATGAGGAGCTTGGACCGGTAAGCAGTGATCACATTGAAGCAAGCATGGAAGGTGGAACAGGTGATGGACCAGGTTCAACTACCCCAAGCATCATGACAGGGGGAATTCAATCTATGCAATGTGGCCCTGATCCTGCTCTACAGCAACAAGACACCATGGAATCATCTAGGAATGAACAGTTGGTACTTAAGCCACACAAATATCAGAGTTCTCACCCTTTTGAGAACATCATAATAGATTTGGCATCAGGAATCAAAACAAGATCATCCTTGAAAAACCTGTGTGCGTTTGATGCCTTTTTATCCATGATCGAACCAAAGAACATTGGGGAAGCCCTACAAGATTCTGATTAGGTAAATGCCATGCAAGAAGAGCTGAATCAGTTTGAAAGAAGTCAAGTATAGAACTTGGTACCCAGGCCACTAGATAGATCAGTAATTGGCACCAAGTGGGTCTTCAGGAACATGCTCGATGAGGATGGAACTGTTACAAGGAATAAGGCAAGATTAGTTGTTCAAGGATATAGTCAAGAAGAAGGAATTGACTATGATGAGACCTTTGCCCCTGTGGCAAGGCTGGAGGCAATCAGACTTCTTATAGAATTTGCTCCACACATGGAATTCACTCTTCATCAGATGGATGTTAAGAGTGCCTTTCTAAATGGATATCTAAAGGAAGATGTATTTTTCAAGAAGCCTCGAGGTTTTGAAAGCAAGGAGTCACCTGACCACGTATACAAACTCGACAAGGCTCTATATGGTCTCAAACAGGCACCAAGAGCATGGTACGAACGATTATCAAAATTCCTGCTAGAACATGGGTACAAACGAGGCAAAATTTATAGCACCTTGTTATTAAGGGAAAAGGGTAAGGATCTCCTGGTTGTGAAAATATATGTGGATATTATCATATTTGAGGCGACTTCTGAAAAATTGAGCAAGGAATTTGCTACGCTAATGGGAAGTGAGTTTGAGATGAGTATGATGGGTGAGCTAAACTTTTTCTTAGGCTTACAAATTAAGCAAAACCCAAATGGAAAAATGATCCACCAAAAAAAGTATGTGAAAGAATTGCTCAAGAAGTTTAAAATGGAAGACTCGAAAGAAATAGACACTCCTATAGCCACAGCTATAAAATTAGATGTGGATGAACCTGGTTCATCTGTTCATCAGAAGTTATATAGAGGGATGATTGGGTCTCTATTGTATCTCACTGCCAGTAGACCTGATATTGTTTTCAGCGTGGGATTGTGTGCTAGGTTTCAGGAAAATCCAAAGGAGTCCCACCTCACTACAGTAAATTTGAGATATTTGAAAGGCACCGCTGATTTATGCTTTTGGTATCCTAAAGGTAGTAATTTCAACCTTGTAGGATATTCTGATGTTGATTATGCAGGATTCCTGGTTGACAGGAAAAGTACTTCAGGTATGGCCCACTTTTTGGGTTCATGCCTTGTGTCTTGGGCTACCAAGAAACAAAATCAGTAGCCTTGTCTACTGCTGAGGCTGAATATCTGGCTACAGCCTCATGCTGTGCCCAGTTGTTATGAATTAAACAACAACTCATGGACTTTGGTATTGATGTGGGATGCACTCCTATTTTTTGTGATAACACTAGTGCTATTATATGACGAAGAACCTGGTTCATCATAAAAGGACTAAGCACATAGATGTTAGACACTATTTCCTAAGGGATAACTATGAAAAAGGAATGATCTCAATCGAATTTTGTGCTACTGATCATCAAATTGCTGATATATTC
The DNA here is from genome assembly GCA_005239525.1 of Nicotiana knightiana. Lineage (NCBI taxonomy): Eukaryota > Viridiplantae > Streptophyta > Magnoliopsida > Solanales > Solanaceae > Nicotiana > Nicotiana knightiana. Next base: position 251,886 of record ML436467.1, read on the forward strand.
ACTAAAGCACTTAGTAGGGAGCATTTTGAGAGAAACAGGCTGGAATTAGGGATGATTAATATCACCTGATTGAAAAAAAATATTTATATAAATGAATTGTTTTGGCTAGAAAATTTTAATTAGGTACTTAATCAGATTAATAACTGCTCAGCATCATGTCTTTATTGCCATACTCTTGTGTCATGTATTAATATGATTCCATAGATACTAATAACGTTTATATATCTTTGTAAATTGAGGCAATTTAAAGATTTCTAACAGGATGAACCTGGTTCATCTATGCTGATTCATCTGACTGACAAGGTACGTACTCTTCCACATATATTAATTCAATTATAGTCACATATGAGCAGGATTCTATCTATATTTGGTTGATTCCTAAGTCTTTGTAATAATCCATAAATGAACCCGTTCCAAGGAGTCACATCAATACTCAATTAGCCTAGAAATAGGGAACTCTCAACCGTCAAATCAATGACACTCCTACAACTATTAGACTTCCACTTGAATAAATTTTTTACCCGTTGTAAAATTAATAGCTGTATCTTATAAAAGGAAATCATTACTCCTCTCTTCATAAAGCTACCTTTAAACCAAGTTCAATTCATACTACATAACCCAAAACTTGCAACTCGTCCTTTCCTCCTAACAATACATAAAAATGTCTTTACCACCACCAGCTTCTTCGTCTAATTCCTCACCTAATCGTGATTACGATGGAGGACATTCTGAATCTGTCTCCAATTCTCCATCCGTTTATAGTTCTGAATCACCAAAAATTACATCATCCGCTGAAAATACACCCATTCCTGAACCCACTCCAAACCCTACTCCTTTCCCCAAGAATCGTCGTGTTAAAGTTCTTGCCCGGAAATTTGTTGCTTCTGGGGCTAGGGAAAAATTCTTGGAGGATATTATTAAAGCAGACAAAGGTACTAAGTCAGATTCATCCAGTAAATCCTTTAAATCAGCTAATGAGGAAGACACACTTGGTTCAACCAGTTCTGAAAAAGGTAATCTTGAAATCGATTCTGAATTTACTTCTGCTGATAAAAGATTTATGTTGGTTGGGTTTATTATTGATGTTGAAATACCTGGAAGGAAGAAGTATGGGAGAAAACAAAGAATTCTTGAGAGAGAGGGAAAAGAAGATGTGAGGGGATCTAGGGACGATGGTACCACACTGGTTATTTGTGGTCCCATTCCTGAAACTGTTGGAAAAAACGTAACTGATTTAGGGGGAAGCATAGTTTAGGATGCTGCAGCAGGTCTTGCAAGTCTGAAGAAAGGAACAGATGAACCTGGTTCATCGGGGGAAGAAACATTGGCTGAAAGGTTGAAGAAACTGGGGGAGTCTTATAACCCCAAGAGAAGAAGGAGTCAGAAACCCAAGAAGGCAACTCACCCAGTCCCTTCAAAGAAAAGAAATTTTCTGAAGTTGCTGATGTTCCTGCTCCAAAAGTAAGAGCTACTCGTAGCACTGTGAGAGATGAAGAAGAGAAATTAGAAAAGGCTCTGAAGGAGAGAAAGAAGAAGAGGGCAGCAAAAGGAAAAGCAAAATTTGGAGAGCCCGTTGAAGCTATTGAGATTGAAGAGACTGGGTTGGAACTGGTCCAACAGGAGGAGCAGCCTGCTCCAGGTGTGGCTGAGACACCAAAACCCACAGAGGCTAAGGCTTCTTCAAAGAAGTCAGCTAGAATGTCCGTCACACCAACAAGATTTGTTAAGAAGACCAGGGCCAAGCCAAAGAAAGTGAAAATTGTTGAGGATGATGATGCAGATTGGAGTGGAGAGGAGGAGAAGGAAATATGAGAGGTGACTGATAGAGTTACCATGTTTGGAAAAAGAACAATACTGAAGGGTAAGCTGGTGAAGGATTTAGAGGAGCCTGGAATGCAATATCTGATGGAAACTCTGGACGTGCAAGGCTGGAAGGATCTGGTCCTTCGCATGGAAGGCAAGCTGGCAAGAGCTGAGTTGGTAGAATTTATGGGGAATGCCATTGTCAATCAGGGTCACCTCTAATGTCAAAGGAATTGAAGTTTCCTTTGATGTTAAAGAACTGGGTGTTATTCTGAACATACCAATTGAGGGCTATGAGGACTACACAAGGAAGAGATGGACTTGTCTAGATGGGATAACCTCAGCAATCAACATCACCAGGTTCTTTAGTGATAGTGAGAAGGAGATTGAACCCAAGACGGTTTACAAGAGTGAAATGAAGCCAAAGCACAAGCTACTCTTTGAGTTTGTCATCAAGTTCCTACTGCCTAGACAAGAAATAAGGCACATGGAAAATTATATGGATCTTACCTTGATGGAATGCTTGTATAGGGGAAAGCAAATTAATTGGCCAGCTTTCATCATCTAACTCTTTGACAGAGTGGTGAATGAAACCAAAGCACACGTAATTCCTTATGGCTTCATTCTAACAGCAGTGCTTGCACATTTTGGGGTTCCAGTAAAGAAGGCTGAGATGGCTACTGCCAAAAATTATTTTGGGAAGGAAACTTTGCTTATATGTGACTACAATGTCAATGTTCCTGTGGATGAACCTGGTTCATCTAGGAAGCAACCAGTCAACAACAAAGTTAGAACTCTGGTGCAGGAAAANAGAGATGCTCTTAGGAATGAATTAGCAAAGGAGAAAGAAAAGAACGAGGGTGTTCTTCAGCAGATGCTGTCTCTCCTACATCCAAGACCACAACCTTCTCTGCACCTTCACATCCTTAGGCTTTTCAGAGCTTCCATAACCCCTATTTGGACCAGTTATTCAGTTTCAGTTCCTTTTACTCATTTGTTTTTGCTTATGGTTGGTGTGTTTTAGTTTTTTTGTATGGTGGTTGATTATCGTTACTAATCAATGAATTTTGCTTCTAGTTATTGACTTGTCTCAATTTCTTAGTTAGCTAACATTTATTGGCTTCTTGTGTTGATTAATCATGCTTTACACCTGCAGTTTCCTCAATGGCCATGAGTAATAATTAATAAAACTGGTAAGTATATCATTTTGCAAACTTTTCGATGATGTCAAAACGGGGAAGATATGTGCTGAATAATTTATTTTCAAAATGATTTTTCAAAGTGATATTATAACCTAATGAACCTGGATTCTCTATGATTAATGCTTAAAACCATACAAAGTGGTTGAAGTGTATACAGGATTAAGCATGGGGTTTGTCATCATCAAAAATGGGGAATTCGTTGACCCATGGCGCTTCATAGTTTTGAAGTTTGACAAATGGCTGACCAGTTGAACCAGGTCCATAAGAGCACACATTTTGAACTAAATAGCTGGCACATGAGCCGTATATGCTTGGGAGATGTTTGTGAATATGAAATATCAATGAACCAAGAGATTGTCTCCTAATGCGAAAAGGTTGAAAACTGATGAGTTGATTGAAGTCGAATTCAGCAGGAAAGTAATAAAATAAAGGAAGTTGAGTTTGGTACGAATTATGTTCACCCAGGTAGAGTTGGACTAGAATTTGAAGACAAGCTCAATGACTGACTCTATAAATACTTGATGTATTTCTGCTGGAATTCCACACGCACAAAAGCTGAAGTGAATCAAAGTCTGAAAGCAAAGTTCCCAGAGTTATTTTGCTAGCAGAATCATTGTGCGATCCAAAGGCTACAGTTCAACTAGAAGAACCAGTTCCATCTGATTGATTATTGAGTCTAGTTGATCGTAGTAGGATTTTTAATATAGTATCTGTCAGCTTTCATAGAAGCAATTGTAATAGGTACGTATTGTTCAAGTTATAGTTAACTTGAGGTGTGTAGAAATTAGCTAGGGGTTAGTTACTACAAAGGGATTAGAGTTAGTCCTAGAATTACAAAAGAGTTTATTTTATAAGTCCGTTTGGCTCAGAGTTTTAGTGAAGATTTTGAGAAAATCCTATTGAGGAGTAGGTCGTGGTTTTTTCACCTTTTGAGCCAGGTATTTTCCACGTAAAAATCTCTGTGTTTTTACTTTACTGCTTTTTATTATTCCGCAACAGTAGTAGTTGGAACACCAAGAAGAACCAGNTCACTTGAAAATTGGGTACCACACAAAGTAACCTATCTTCTTGTGTGGTATTGAAGTCTAAAATGTCAATATGGAACATAGCGGGAAGGATTCCAACATTTGGGAAAATCATAACTATAGACCTCTATTTAATCTCCAACCCTTAGTATCTTTAGTTGTTAATTTACTGCTTTAGTGTCTTAGTTAATTAGTTTGATATAAGAATCTTAATATTTATAACTTAGGAATTGTTCGATCTTGCCTTCTTAGTGATACTGAACAGTTATAGTGAAACCTTAGTTCTCTATGGGATTCGACTCCGGACTTTTAAACTGGATTATAATTGTAGCGATCATTTATCCTTTTTAGGACTAGAGTTGGGTGTGACCAAATTTTGGCGCCGTTTCTAAGGAACTAGCGGTGTAGCTGTAGGTGTATATATTTCTAGGTTGCAAGTGTGAACTTTTATTTTTGTTTTCTTATAATTGATTAATGTTTTTAATTCTTATTTTTTACTTGAGGGACATGGTATCTTGGAATTATGAAATTTTTGATATTAGTAATTCTACTTTTGATCCTCCTTATGCATATTGTAGAGGAAACCACTCATTGTAAAATTATCAAAATATTTCCGAGAGCGAGTTATGTGCATAAACTCAATCTTATGTGTGGAATGTGTGTGATATATGTGATGGTCAAAATGGTCACTTTCATGGTTTTGCGTATATTCTTATCCTCCCCTAATATCTTGCTATGATGGTTCTACTTTTTATGGTGAAGTAAACATGAACGAAGAACCTAGGGATGCCGACCTGAAGGAGATCAAAGATATGTTAAAGTGCCTTCTGGAACAAAATAATGAGAAACAATTGCAGATAGAAAAGGCAAGAGGCAACTATTTGCAACTTGGAGGCTCAAGTGAGTCAAGTGGTTGAAGCTTTTAATGCTCAGCAAGGCAATTTTGTGGATATCAGCCAAAAGGAGCATGTATTAGATGCAGAAATTGAGGTGCTAACAGAGCAGGTCAGAGTAGAACTCCAACAATGAATCGAACTAGATTTTGTGGATGTCGATGTTGTACAAGAGATACTAGAGTCAACAAAGGACATTGATGAACAATCCCAATGTTCAGGTAGTTAAGCGCATTGGTCCACACTCCACGAACTTTTCCACATTGTGTTTGGATGATGATATAGAAATAGAGTCATCCGAGCCACTTGAGCAGTCAAGAAATGAGGAACAAGGTACCTACATTCTGGAATTCTTCTTGCCAAAAAAGTCGGAATTACACACCTCATCTAAAAACCAAGAAGTTCAGAATACTACATTGTTTCCTTGGGCCAGTTAGATTCGTTTCACCACCCCAGGAGCATAACCACAATCTTGAATCAAAACTTGGGGTTCAATTCATAAGATCGAGGTGGAGGCAAAAAGTAGTTCATGTCGTGCCGCGACGTTAAATCAAGCTCTTGTTGGGAGGCAACCCAGTTTTTTTTTATTTTTACTTTATTTTTTATTTTTTATTTTTTTATTATAGTATTATTCTTGTAGTGTTGATTTTTGATTTTTTAGGAGCATGGAATGCAAAGCCATTGGAAGGATGCAACAACAAACCAGATGGTTAGAACTAAGTGTGAGGTACCCGCACGAAGAACCAGGCTTGGGAGAAGTCTGAGCACCCCATGAGATGCTAGTGCTTCGGCCTTTGGCCTACCAGGGAGTTTCTTTTACCCTCTTATATGTATGGGTATAATTGGGGACAATGCACAATTTTAAGTGTGGGATGAGGAGATTGTCTGGGTGCCTTTCTATGCTATTTTAGTTGTGATAATTTAATTGGATAATTTTTTTTTTTTACAAAAAAAGATTGTACTTTTTCCGACTTTGGATCTATTGGACAATTTTCTTGAGGGATTTAAGTCGAAAGGAAAAAGACAAAAAGATTTTCTTTTGTTAGGTAGTTTAGCAATTACCCTTTGGTTTTTTCTTTGTGTCGCGGTTCTTTTCCAAGGGCTTTGTTTGAACCGGGTGTAGTTAGTTTTATTTTATTAGGAATAGGATCCATTGTGATGTGTTTTGAATTGAAGCAATATCTATTGACTTTGTTATGTCTTGAGAATAGTGAGTACTTTGGTTGTGACGCTTAGGCTCAGTTCTGACTCTTGTATAAGTACCTTAAATTGTATAATTTTAAATTTGTTTAATTGCTTTGACTAGAGTGTCTTGATGAATCCAATCCTGAGTGAGTTGTGTGTCATGTGTGTGTGAGGGTTGTGTGTTATTCTGTGCATTGAATTTGATGCCTAAAACTTTCCCAGTGTGTTTGCAAAGCAAAATAGTAGTTTATTTCAGTCTTGGAAGTGATATAGGCATTTCTTTCTTGAGCCAGATATGTCCTCGCCTAATTGTTATATATCGTAGTTAATCTCTTTGAACCTATAATCATGTTTCTTTGGAAACCACATTACAAGACTTACCCATTTATTTGAATTGACCATCTATTTGAACCTTCTAACCTCTCATGAGCACTTGAATTGTTATGAACTGTGTAAAAATTAAAACATGGGGTGGTTGGTTTGGATTTTGAGTGGAACTAATGAAATAAGGAGAAATGTGCGCTGTGTTGAAAAAGTAAGAGTCGCTTGAAGTAAAAAAAAAGGAAAAAATAGTTGTATTGCTATGAAAAAAAATATTTCTTGATAAGTAGTGACTCTTGATTTAATTGTGCTTAAAGAAGTATGGGTTAATATACATTAATGTGAAGATGGATTTTGGTTTGACATATGTATGGGGTTTGAATGTTAAAGTAAATGTATTATAGTGCTTAGGGAGGTTTAGTTACTCTTATATCTAAATGTATCCTACCCGTCCCGCAGCCTACATTACAACCAAATAAAGTCCTACTTGATCCTAGACTGAATGAGCTCGATTAGTAGAGTAGTACCCTATGGTGCATATTTTGGGGAATATGAACGTTATTTCTGAGAGTGAGTGAATTCTTTCTAATCTTGAGTTCCTAGGTGTTCTTAAATTTATTGTGTGGAACTACTCTCTTTTCTTGTGTGAAGGCACTTGATTAATGAAGGAAAGGTAATGTCAGTGACCTCTATGTTATAGTAAGTGGGTGAGTTGTGAATAATGCGTGGTACTTGTAAGACAAATCTTGAGGTGAAGATGTTATGCTTTTTGTGCTTAGTCTATTTTAAGTATTCTTGGTGTGATGATTTAAGAGAATTGTTTAAAAATGTCGTGTCTATATAAAGTGTAGTTTGATTATTCGAGGAAGAGCAATGGTTTAAGTGTGGGGTGTTGATTATAGGCTATAGTTACGTATTTTAGTCGTTTATTATACTCTAATTATTTTACTTTAATTGAGTTTGAGCTTTAATTGCTAGTGTTTTGCACTAATTGTGTGTTTTATACCTTGCAGGAGTGATTCCGAGTTATGTAGATGATATGAAATGAACTTAAGTTATTTAGAGCTTTGAAATATGAGTAAAATACCAAGGAATTAATTTGGGATCGTGTTCGGGGATCAACGGATGATAGTTAACAACGAACAAAAAATTGAGTAGGCATATTGCATACTGTCTTGTAAAATACACATATCTTTTCGCCCAGAACTCCATTTGGGCTTCAAAATATGTCGTTAGAAAGATAATTCAAAGGTCTACAACTTTCATGTTTTATGTTTTTTCAAATTCCAAAAATAACAGGGTAAAAAATACGCGACAACTTCGAAGCCGCGCACTGGCCGCAGATGTGAGGCAGAACACTGGGTAAAATCCGCGGCCAAATCTGCAGTTGAATCCGCGAGCGCAGACGTTTTGTCAGGGAAAAAGTATCATTTTTTGTGTAGGAGAAGGTATAATTATTTTGATCCGACCCTACTTTGTATATATACATGGAAAAACATACTTTGTATATATACATGGAAAAATAGTATTTTAAGGACTTTTGACACGCTTTGGACCTAAGGAGGCAAAGACACAATAGGAGCAAGGCGGGGAATTCTTCTACGACTTTTTCACTTCCTTATTCCTATTTCTATTATTGGTTATGAATTCTAGTATTATAGTTATGTATACTATTATTATTAGCTAATTTGTTATTTAGGATTTTGATGGAACCTCTTGGAGGATGAATTCTTGTTATGTTGTAATATAATTTAACATTTGAATTTGTCTATTTATTCAACCACGTGCTTATTTCAGCTGATTGAATGGTCATCGATTGACTGTGCCTATTTATTATGTTTTGCTTGATAAAGGATACATATTTAGGTGGTTGTTGAACAACGTCACTCCCAACGTATGTCAGAAATCAATACAGCAGGTTTAAAGGTAGGTTTAGAAATAACAAAGTCTTGACGTGGTCATAATGAGCGGTTAGATAAGGCAACTAGCGTAGTTCAAGAGAATATGTCTAGTAAATTATTGTAATTTCTCAAGAGAGAATTAAGACACCTAAAGTGTTCACGATCAGTAGAGAATACATGGGCGAAATTATAGGGAACATAGCGGAAGGGATTCCAACATTTGTGGAAATCATAACTCTAGACCTCCTAAATTTAATCTCCAACCCTTAGTATCTTTAGTTGTTAAGTTACTGCTTTAGTGTCTTAGTAAATTAGTTTGATATAAGAATCTTAATATTTATAACTTAGGAATTGTTAGACCTTGTTTATTAGTGATACTGAACAGTTATAGCGAAGCATTAGTTCTCTGTGTGATTCGATTCCGGATTCTTAGACCGGATTATATTTGCAGCGACCGCTTATCCTTTTTAGGACTAGAGTTGGGCGTGATCAAATTTTGGCGCCATTGCCAGGGAATTAACGGTGTAGTTTTAGGTGTACATATTTCTAGGTTGCAAGTGTGAACTTTTATTTTTTGTTTTCATATAATTGATTAATTTTTTCAATTCTTATTTTTGACTTGAGAGACATAGAATCTTGGAATTATGAGAGTTTTTATGTTTGTAATTCTACTTTTGATCCTCCTTATACATATTGTAGAGGAAACCACCCATTGCAAAATTATAAAAATATTTCCGAGAGCGAGTTATGTGCTCAATCTTATGTGCGGAATGTGTGTGATGTATGTTGCGGACAAGATGGTCACTTTCATGGTTGTGCATATATTTCTTATCCTCCCCTAGTCTCATGCTATGATGGTTCTACTTTTTATGGTGAAGTAAATAGGAATAAAGAATCCAGGGAAGCTGACCTGAAGGATATCAAAGATATGTTAACGTGCCTTCTAGAACAAAATAATGAGAAACAACAGCAGATAGAAAGGCAAGAGGCAACTATTCGCAACTTGGAGGCTCAAGTGAATTAAGTGGTTGAAGCTTTTAATGCTCAGCAAGGCAATTTTGTGGATAGTAGCCAAATGGAGCATGTATTAGATGCAGAAATTGAGGTGCTAACAGAGGAGGTCAAAGTAGAACTCCAACAATCAATCGAACTAGATTTTGAGTATGTCGATATTGTAGAAGAGACACTAGAGTCAACCAAGGACATTGATGATACATATTTAGCTGACTCTAGTGTCATGGGTGTTGAGGAAGTAGACAGTCCCAATGTTCATATAGTTAAGCGCATTGGTCCACACTCCAAGCACTTTTCCACATTGCGTTTGTATGATGATATAGAAATAGAGTCATCCAGGCCACTTGAGGAGTCAAGGTGCCTACATTCTGGAATTCTTCTTACCAGAAAGTCAGAATTACACACCTCATCTAAAGGTCAAGAAGTGTAGAATACTACATTGTTTTCTTGGGCCAGTAAGATTCGTTTCACCCCCCAGGAGCATAATCATAAGCTTGAATCAAAACTTGGGTTCAATTCATAAGCTCGAGGTGGAGGCAAAACGTAGTTCATGTCATGTCGCGACGTTAAATCAAGCGCTTGTTGGGAGGCAACTCAGCTTTATTTTTTTATATATTTACTTTATTTTTTATTTTTTTATTATAGTATTATTCTTGTATTGTCGATTTTTGATTTTTTAAGAGCATGGAATGCATAGCCATTTGAAAGATGCAACAACAAACCAGATGGTTGGAACTATGTGTGCGGTACCCGCACGAAGGACCAGGCCTGGGAGAAGTCAGAGTACCCCATGAGATGCTAGTGCTTTGGCCTTTGACCTACCAGAGCGTTCAATTTACCTCTTGTATGTATGGGCGTACATTGGGGAAAATGCACAATTTTAAGTTTGGGGTGAGGAGATTGTCTAGGTGACTTTCTATTATATTTTAGTTGTGTTAGTTTAATTGGATAATTTATTTATTTTTTACAAAAATAGAAAAGATTGGACTTTTCAAGAAGATAGATCTATTAGACAATTTTCTTGAGGGATTTAAGTCGAAAGGAAAATGACAAAAAGATTTTGTGTTGTTAGGTAGTGTAGAAATTCCCCCTTGGTTTTTCTTTGTGTCATGGTTCTTTTCTAAGGGTTTTGTTTAAACCGGGTGTAGTTAGTTTTATTTTTTAGGTATAGGAGTCGTTGTGATATGTTTTGAATTGAAGTAGTATCTCTTGACTTTGTTATGCCTTGAGAATAGTGTGTACTTTGGTTGTGACGCTTAGGCTCAGTTCTGACTCTTGTATAAGTACCTTAAATTGATGATTTTAAATTTGCTTAACTGCTTTGACTAGAGTGTCTTGATGAATCCAATCCTGAGTGAGTTATGGGTCATGTGTGTGTGAGGGTTGGGTGTTGTTCTGTGCATTGCATTTGATGCCTAGAACTTGCCTCGTGTGTTTACAAAGTGAAATAGTAGTTTTGTTATGTCTTGGTAGTGATATAGGTATTTCTTTGTTGAGCCAGATATGTATATTTTACCTGCCTAATTTTTATGTATAGTAGATAATCCCTTTAAGTGTGGAGTGTTGATGATATGCTATAGTTACGTATTTTAGTCTCTTATTACACTCTAATTACTGCACTTAAATTGAGTTTGAGCTTTAATCGCTAATGTTTTGCACTAATTGTGTATTATATGCCTTGTAGGAGTGATTCGAAGCTATGTAGATGTTATGGAATGAATTTAAGTGATTTGGAGCTTTGAAGTCTGGGTAAAAGCCAAAGGAATTAAGTCAGGATTGTGTTCGGGGATCAACAGATGATAGTTAAGAACGGACGAAGAATCAAGTAGGCATATTATGCACTGTCTAGTAAAATGCAAATAACGTTTCGTTCAGAAATCCATTTGGGCTTCACAATATATGGTTGGAAATCTAATTCAAAAGGACGCAACTTTAATTTTTTACATGTTTCCACATTCTAAGCAGAACAGGTTAAAAAATTCACAACAAGTGCACGGCCGCGCACTGGCCGCGTGTGTGAGGCAGAACACTGGGTCCAACAAGTAATAAATCTAATCTTAGGTTAAAAGTAGTGACGAGCTAACATAAGGTCAGATAGAATAACAATATCCCACAACGGTTTATAACAGCATAATGCAAGTAATAAAAGAGGTATTTAAGAAGTAAAAATTCTCAGCTCGTTCACAATTCCAGAAAATAGTCATGTTTTTCAAGTATCTCAGTGAAAACCCAAATTTTTTACCGAAAATGCCAAACATGCGAGTATCAATGTGTGAAATACCTCTCTATGCCCATATATCAATAAGATGTTTCATTTTATTTACAGATAGCAAGTGTGAAATACCTCTCTATGCCCATATATCAATAAGATGTTTCATTTTATTTACAGATAGCAAGTGTGAAATACCTCTCTATGCCCATATATCAATAAGATGTTTCATTTTATTTACAGATAGCAAGTGTGAAATACCTCTCTATGCCCATATATCAATGTGTGTAAAAAGTCATGAATGACGTGATACCATACAACATGAGGAAAAATACACCACTATGCATGTATGTCATGTGTGCATTCCAAAGCCATGTATCTCAGAGATGAACCTTGTACTCACACTCTCATAGTGTTCAATCTCACTATCTCACACTTTTCACTCATCATGCTCAACCACTCGGTACTGTATGTCCAAGGAAGATCCATCCCGGAATATATACATCACTGACCATTAGTCACTCAGTACTGAGTAAGGCCACTCTGGCCCCATGAAAAAGATCCATCTCCAAGTATATAAATGCTTCATAAAATATCCATATCCAGGGAAGATCCATCCCTCACTATAATCAATCGCGCTCACTATGGGTGTATACAAATTTCGAATGGGATCCTACAGCACAAGCGCTATCATAAGCCAGAAACAGGCATAAATCAATATAACACGCTACGACGTGCAGCCCAATACCATAACTGTCATTCATAATCAAGCTCTCAGCCTCAGTCAGTCATCAATCTCTCCAGTCTCACTCACGGGCTCACAATGTCATGAAAATAGCCCGACAACAATGATATGATGTATCAATAAGCAACAACCGAGACTGATATATGATATGAATGCATGAATATGACTGAGTATGAAATATCAATGAAATTAGTGAGATGACAGCAAGAAACGACCACTATGGCTCCTAACAATATCAGCATAAAGCCTAAACATGATATTTAGCATTATTGACAGCTCAATTAGTTTATCACATGGTGAAAACACACATATCAACAAAATAGGACCATTATACAGTGCCATGGAAACAACGGAGTCCCAATTCACATGGTGCACGCTCACATGCCCTCAATACCAATCACATAACACGTATTTCGGGGTTTCATACCCTCAACACTAAGTTTAGAAGTGTTACTTACCTCGAACAAGCGAATTCCAATATCGAGCAAGCCAAGCGATGCTCCAAAAATTCCTTCATGCGCTTTCCGACCTCCGAACGGCTCAAACAAACCAAAAACAACTCAAATACATCAAACAATGTTAAAGGAATTAATCCTGATCGTAAAATATTAAATCTTGAATCAAAGCCCGAAATCGACCAAAAATCTCAACCCGGGCCCTCAGCTCGGAACCCGACAAAACTCATAAAATTCGACAACCCGTTCAATTATGAGTCCAACCATACAAGTTTCACTTAAATCCGACTTTAATTTGATGTTCTAAACTCAAAAATCCACATTATGAAATTTTAGGCTAAAACCCCCAATTTCTCTTAAAAGTTTCATCAACCAATTGCCAAAAATAAAGATAGATTCATAGAATAATATTAAACCAAATGTGGAATACTTACCACAATCCTTGTGACGAAATATGCTCCAAAAATTGCCTCAATCCGAGCATGGAAATGTAAAAATGAAGCGAAAATTGCGAACCCTTGTATTTAACATTCTACCCAGCACTTCTTCATTTGCAGACAATTCGTTGCATCTGCGACCACCGCTTTTGCGGTAAAACTTTGCTTCTGCTAAAACAACCTGATCCAGCAATCCCTCCCACTTGCGGTCTTTAAGTCACTTCTGCAATTGCGCTTCTACGCACTTGAACCGCATCTGCGATTGCACATGTGCGTCCAAGAATGCATGCGATCCTCACGCCCAGCTCCCCTTCTCACTTCTGCGATGACACTGCCGCTTTTGCGGCTCCGCACCTGCACCCAACACTTCGCAGGTGCGATCACACCAGAACCATAAATCTTCAGCAATGCAACATGAAATGAGAATGATCTGAACATCATCCAAAACTCACCTAAGCCACTCAATACCCTGTCCAAATATACCAACAAGTCCCATAACATAACACGGACCTACTTGAGGCCTCAAAACACACATAACAACATCGAAATGATGAATCACACCTCAAATCGAACTTGATGAACTTTGAACTTTTCAACTTCTATAACTCGTGCCGAAACATAGAAAACCAACCTAGAATGAACCCAAATTTTGCACACAAGTCCCAAATGACATGACGAACCCATACCAACTCCTGGAGACGCAATTCGAATCTGATATCCTCAAAGTCAACTTTCGGTCAAGCTTATGAACTTTCCAAACCTTTAAATTTCCAAATTTTGCCAACTTGTGCCGAAAATTTCTAGAAACAACCAAAATGCAAATACGGACATAGGCCCGAGTCCAAAATCACCATCCGGACCTAATGGAACCATCTAAACTCCGTTCTGGGGTCAAATTCACAAAAGTCAAACTTGGTCAACTATTTCAACTTAAAGCTTCAACAATGAAATTCATTCTTCCAAACCGATTCTGAATAACCTGAAATCCAAAATTGACAATTCACATAAGTCATAATACATCATAGGGGCTACTCATGCCCGTAAACTATCGAGCAAAGTTCAAATGCTCAAAACGACCGGTCAAGTCGTTACATGAACTTAATCTTTAAGACATAAAGCTCTTCAAATTCGAGCAACATATTCAAGTTGTAAAGCCCTTCAAATTCGATCAAAGTGTTCAAGCCGCAAAGCTCTTCAAATTCGAGAAAAAACTCAAGTTGAAAGCTCTTCAAAATATAGCTAAAACTTTAAGTCGCAAAGCTCTTCACTTTCGAGCCAAACTTCAAGTTACAAAACTCTTCAAAATAGAGCAAGTCTTCAAGTTACGAAGCATTTCAAAACGTAAGTTAAATCTTCAAATTACAACGCTCCTTAATGCAAGAGCATAAACTGCATGTTACTCCTGGCCCGCAAGAGTATAAACTTTGAACGGTCTGAAAATAAAAGGTCCGCTAGGTTGAAAACCTCAAAAGAGGTGGCCTGGGAACAAGTTAGGACATTAAAAAAAATTTAAAAAACCCACCTATTATGAACTACGGTATGATTTGATCCTCTTCACCGAGGTACGTAGGCAGCTTAGAGTTTCATTATAATTTCAGTCGCATGAGTTCAACAGATCTATATTGCCCCACTCATTATTCGAATGAAGCATGATGGAATATAATCCACTTGATTGGGACTTAAAACAATTAGGCTTACATGTATTCTTTCGTTAAACTTTGTGCCTTATCAAAGATCGATGGTTCAACGGGGGCAAGTCTCCGTAGAAACTTGGCATCTCTGATGGATGGATGTAGTCTTTTAGTAAAAGGATAAATCTTCAAGTTGAAGTCTTTAATGCTAGGTCAACTTGATTTCGTCTTGGTTTCTATGCCTTCAGTTTGAGTATTCAAAGTCTTCCAAGTCCTTAAGTCTGTTGGTTTTCTAGCTCGTCGATCTTCAAGTTGAAATATTTAAGCCCTCTAAGTCTTCAAGTAAAAGTTTCAAGTCCGTCAATTTTTCAAGTTGAAGTTTGCAAGTCCTCTAGTCTTCAAGTTGAAGTATTCAAGCATTTGGCGGTCTTCAAGTTGAAGTATTTAATCCCTCTAAGTCTTTGAGCTGAATTCTTCAAGTCCATCGGCCTTTATATTCACCTGTCTTCAAGTTGAAGTATTCAAGCCTTATAAGTCTTCATAGTTGGAGTTTTCAAGTACGCTAATTTTTTAAGTTGAAGTTTAAAAGTCCACCACTCTTCGAGATAAAGCATTGAAGTCTTCCAAGTCTTCAAGTCCTTCAAATATTTATCTTTATCGGTCTTCAAGTTGAAGTCGCAAAGTCCGCCAAATCTTCAAAGTTTGCTAAGTGTTCAAGTCGAAGCCGTCAAGTCCACCAAGCCTTCGAGTTGGAGCTTTTTAACTTTCCAATCTTAAGGTGGACGTTTAAGTCCCTGTGTACCTTAAGTTGGCCTCTTCCTGTGTTTGTTATTAAAAGGAACTATAATTTTTCAATGCTAAGGTGGACGTTTAAGTCCCTTCCTTAAGTTGGCCTTTTCATAGGTTTACCTTTAAAAGGATATGTAATTTTCCAAGATTCCTCTACACCTTAGTCCAGTCTTGTTGTGAGTTGATCTTTCTATATGATTTTGAGAATTTGTCCTTCTATATGATGACCTGGATTTGTCCGTCTATATGGTGTTGTGGATTTTTCTGTCTATATGATGATGTGGATTTTTTATCTACGTATTGTCATGTATTTGTCCTTCTATATCTCGCGAGGGATTTATTTATGTTGTTATGGATTTGATCATCTATATGTCGTCATGTGTTTATCCTTCTATGGGACATCATGGATTGGGCCGTCAATTTGGCACTCAATGACTTTTCTCTTCTTGGCCTATAAAAAAGGAACAAAAAAGGGCAAAAGAAAACACATAGAAAGAAAAGAAAATTACCCTGCACTTTGATTCTCGCAAGTTAAGCTCGAAGTATTTATGGAGGAAGATCTTAAATTATTGATAACAAAGAAAAGCATGCGGCTATTTATAGATTGTCAAAAGAGGCTAAAGAGAACAAATTTTCGATGTGGGACTGTACAATTATCTCCTAAATAGAATCGAAGTACATTTGTCATTCCCATTAAAATTGGGCCAGCAAAGGCGATCGTTTGTCAAATTTCATATCCAACTAAAATTGGGAACGATATCACATTTTGCAGGACTTTTATTTGGTTTTTTGTCCAAAGTCCCAATGGACTCCAGCATGTGAGACATGTAACAAATTGCTTTTTGTCTTCACAATTTTAGGGTGTGCTTATTTTAAGTTTCTTAATTTGATGGACTCACGTGGAAATAATTGAAAAAATTTAAATCACTTTAACTTTAGAAATATTTTATATGACAAGTGCTTTAGTACTTCACGTAAGCATATTATCCCATGAAGTTTAACAGTGTTGTGAGGTTTATTTAACTTTGCAAATGTATAAGCCCTTATACGAGTATCAAGCATGAGTACTTCAAGTTTTATCTTTGAAATCCGGAAAACCTACACATCAACAAGCCTTGAAGTAAGGGACATTTGTAGGAAATTAAAATTTGATTAAATTTAAATTCATAAGAAATTTGGATTTAATCTTTAATTAAATATATTTTTGTCCAATAAAAGTATTATGAGCTAATGTAATTGGATTTTATTTAAATCCAATAAATATGGATTTAATAAATATGTCCATTTAATTAGGTAATAAATATCGAGCACACTTCACTAAGCCCAACATGTCATCTTCCTAGAGGATCAATTTGGTGTCATATGTCAAATGGCATGGTGCACCAAGTCAAATGGAAGAGCTAATAGGATCATGCCACGTGTCAAAATAACAAGGCATGCCAAGTCAAATTAAAAGGCTAATGAAACCGCACCACATGTGTAGGTGACATGTTATGGCCAATCAAATGCGGCCTTGTCAAGCTTCAATCTGATTGCTCAGAAAGATTTTGTTCTCATCACAACTCTTCCCACCCACAAATATAAATAGGAATCTTTATAACTCGGAAAAGGGATCAAAAGTTATAACAAGAAGCAAGAAAGAGCTCGTGTTCAAACGCTACAAATTCCTCCACAAGTTTCAAGATTCAAGCAATCATATTCAAGTTCAAGCTCAAGAACGAAGAATAAATCAACATCTGAAGAGTACGAGTTCAAATCAAAGTTCGTGCTAGTTGAATTCAAGATCATCGTTCGTGGAAATAAATATAGATTCCAGATCAAGCTTAAAGACCCTTGAATTTATTTACTGTTAGAAAGAAGAATCGGAGAAATCATAGAGATTGTAACACTTAAATATTTCAAATCAAATACGACAATTATTGCACTAATTTTTTCGATCTCGATTATTTTCCTGATGCAATTTATTGTCTACAAATACAATTTAGAATTTGTAAATATTTATTTTGACTTCAAGACTAAAGGAAAAAAATTACATTCTCTTAAATGATTTGCACAATTTTTCGAAAACTTTACGAGGCTCTTCGGTTAGAATTGGTAACTCTTTTTCACCTTCGTCCCCACCATCTCCAGTATATAGTATCTCACTATATGCTTATTTGTCCTTTGGTATAATTTATGGAAGGCTAAAATTCCTTCTCTCCACTTTAATTTAATCTTTGAACATGATTTTACTTTATAAGGTATCTTCTGCCACGAGTGTTTGCGGTCTTGCATTTGAACCAAAGTATAGTTTTGTAAACTTCGGGGACTAAAAATAAATATTAAGGGGCTAGGGGGTGTTTTGGAGTTAGGGGGTCCAAAATGGCCATTTTGTGTTGTTGCCAACGACTATTTTCTTGAAAAAAATTCATTGGTTGACAGCTATAGACTACTAGTTTTATCAACAAATATATTTTTTAAGGGGTCGACCCCAAGGGGTCTAATAGTTCGTCCCATCCCAGCCCCACTCCCCCCCCCCCCCATCCCAGCCCCAAAAAGGCAAGAAAAGAAAAATACTCGCAAATACAACAGATGAGGAAAATGGCATGCAAAGGCTCACACAGCTTTCTATTTACTCTATTTTTATTGGCCATGAGAAATTGAACATGTACATTGTGTACGGGTAAAATCAGGGGCAGAGTTTTTCCCGATTCCTATCAAGTTCCAAGGATCCCTCGTGTCGAAACCTGGGAGGAACGAACGATGTACTTGGGATCGGGCACGGTAAAATTATGAACTCAGACCTAATATTGTTTCTGGATATAGGGAAACGCGAAGAACAGTTATGCATGACGAAGTAGGAGGTCGTAATATTTGCCCTCAACCGGATATTACAATGCAAATCTCGTCCGATAGCAACAGCGGATAGACATTTACCAAAAATATAAGATTTTTACCTTATTTAGACTTGTACTAGGACACAAATTCCCTTACTATATAAAGAGAAAGTTTTTTTTATTCTGACATATTGTGACACACAAATCAAAGCACTAAAATTTATGTATGTCTTCTAGGTATTGTTCAAAGAATTCTTCTTTTGTTCTCTTCTTTGTTCGCGACCAAGATTTTACCGAAGGTCGGATCGAGGAGGAATTTCACTGTTCAACCTAAGATCATGCTTGGTCATCACATTGCGATAATTAAATTACATATCCTTCAAACCGCGTACAAATTTAATTATTACTATTTTTGGGAGTAAATAGTTTGGCACCCACCGTAGGGCTAAGGATAATAGTGGTGATTTGATATGAATCTCCATAACACACCCTATTTTATGCTTGTTCTTTGAAATTTTGATTCTAGGGTAGCCTAAGGATGTCAAACTCTTAGTCTTCTCACTACAACATCATGGTGAGAATAATAACGTAATGCCTAGCAATGATGTGCCTCTAGTCGATCCCAATGGTTCCCCAGCGGCCGACCAGGTCGATGCTAACTCGTAGTTGGCCATCAACATCAATTTACCAATTGATCCCAAAAACAGCATTTGCGGGGAATCTTGGCCAGAGGCTCGAGAAGCGCCTGAAGGTGAAGGTTATGAGGTGAGCTTGCGATTGATTTTTGAAATATTATAGACTCAACAAATGGTGATAGCACAACTGCAGAACTAAATCCACGCCCCTAACAGGGTCGAGCCCGAGCAGTCCCGGGAAAATACTCGAAGGGATAAACAAGTTACAGTGGAACCGGGTGAAGTCAAGCCTGGGAAAACATCCAAGCTGATGAAGATGCTCGAATCATTGACAAAATGGGTGGATTCAGGCGAGAAAAATAATGAGTCCAACGACAAGAAAGTGGAAACATATAACTCCAGGGTCAATCAGATCCCGAGATTACCTCCGATATTAAGGACCGGACTCCAAAAAGTTTATTCAGAAGCCTTTCCCCCCACACGCAGCACCGAAGCCGATCCCAAAGAGGTTTTGAATGCCCGACATTCCCAAGTATAATGCGACCATGGATCAAAATGAGCATGTAACCTCCTAAACATGAGCGATTAAAGGAAATAACTTGGAAGACGACGAAATCGAGTCGGTGTTGTTGAAAATTTTTAGGGAAACCTTGTCCAAGGGGGAAATAATATGGTATCACAACTTTCCTCTGAATTCTATCTGCTCGTGTGCTATGCTTGCAGATGGTTTCGTAAAGGCCCATCCCGGAGCCATCAAGGACGAGACCAGGAAGTCAGACCTTTTCAAGATCAAAAAGAGGGATAACGAGATGCTCAAAGAGTTCGTGTCGAGGTTCCAGATAGAACGGATGGATCTGCCACCAGTTGCGGATGATTGGGACGTTCAGGCAATCACTCAAGGGATCAACCCCCGAAGTTCCGAGCAGTCACCAGGGCCGATGTCCACAACAGATATCAATCAAAGATTATGGTCGAAGACGACCAAATCGGGGCCCCTTCGGGATCTGTTTACCCTATTAGAATCAATGAAAAATCTAAGAGAACCACTGATCTGGAGCCAACGCCAATCCAAGATCCATATCAGCCATGCAGCGCGGATCGGAGGAAAAGAGGATCTGGCCCCACCCGACAAGGAACGAGAAGAGGAATGGTCGAGGACCGAGTGGCCGAGGATTGATGAGAAAGAGATGGTTTGATAGGTCGCTCGGGAGTAGTAATTCACCAAGATTATCGGAGTATAATTTTAACGTGGACATTATAAGCATAGTGTCGGCCAAAGGGCGCATCAAATAGACCAAATGGCCCCGGCCGTTGCATTCCGACCCTGCCCAGAGAGATCCTAATTTGATTTGCAAGTACCACGACACTCAAGGTCATATGACCAAAGATTGCCGACAGTTTAGAGAAAAAGTTTCTTGATTGTTCAACAATGGGAACCTTCGAGAATTCCTAAGCGAGCGAGCCAAAACCACTTCATAAAAAGGGACGCCAACATACAGGTCGAACAAGAGGAGCCTCAGTACGTAATAAACATGATCATTAGGGGAGTAGATGTCCCCTAAGGGACGATTATAAAACACTTTAAAGTGTCTGTCACAAGAGAAAAATGCAACTGGGATTACGTCCTCCAAGGATCTATCTTGTTCAGCGATGAAGACACTGAGGGCATCGTATAGCCTCACAATGATGCACTAGTAATATCTGTCCTTTTCAATAAATCTCAGGTAAAGAATGTGTTAATTGATCCTGGTAGATTGACCAACATCATCAGATCGAGGGTCGTAAAGAAACTAGGGTTACAGGATCAAATCGTACCGGTGGTCCAGGTATTGAATGGATTCGACGAGGCGTGCGAGACCACGAAAGGTGAGATAACTTTACTAGAAAACACTGGCGTGACCGCCCAAGAAACAAAGTTCTACGTGATCGAAGGGGATATGAGGTATAACGCTTTGTTCAGAATGTCATGGGTGAAAAACATGAGGGCAGTGCCTTCGATCTTACACCAGGCGCTTAAGCTTCCCACTCCATGAGGAGTCAAAATGGTCTATGGAGAATAGCCAGCCGCAAGAGAAATATTCGTTTCAATGAAGTGATCCTGGTGCCCGTGGTTTTAACATCAAAGAGCATGGAACTTACCAAAAAAAAAAAGAAACTAAATAGCAATCAATGATACAAGCCTCAGTCGAGCCAGAAAAACAAAACAGCACACAGTGGATGATGAGGACAATTATAGTGTCCCGAGAGCATTCATAACACTCAATGACACCAACGCCACCAAATCAACGATCAAGAAGTTGGAGCAAGTTATATTGATCGAGCACCTAGAAGATCGAAAGGTATACGTGGGCACAGGGTTAACCTTCGAGCTCAGGAAAAAATTATTGATTTTCTTAAAGCTAACGCCGATTGTTTTGCCTAGTCCCATATAGACATGACAGGTATCCCACTGGAGTTGTCCACTCACAAGTTAAGCTTGGATCCGAAGTTCTATCCGATTAAGTAGAAGAGAAGGATACAGTCCGATATCAAACACGCATTCACCAAGGACGAGGTATCCAAACTTATGAAAAGAGGTTCCATCCGGAAATTTAAATACCTGGATTGGTTAGCTAACATGGTGGTAATGCCTAAAAAGGAAATGAACTCAGGGTGTGTGTAGATTCTAAGGATCTAAACAAGGTCATGTACAAAGGATTCTCTTCTTTGCCTAACATCGATCGAATGATCGACGCGACGGTCGGACACGAGACACTCCGTTTCCTTGGCGCCTACTCCGGGTACAACCAAAATCCGGATGATCAAGAAAAGACTTCTTTCATAACCAAATTCAGCACCTATGGCTATAACATAATGTCGTTCCGATTAAAGAATGTCGGTGCCACATACAAATGCCTAGTCAACCGGATGTTCGAAGAACAAATAGGAAAATCAATTAAAGTTTATATTGACGATATTTTGGTCAAATCCCTGCGAGAAAAGGACCATTTGAAACATTTGCAATAAACCTTCGACATATTGAGAATGTACAACGTGCTAAACCCAGAGAAGTGCGCATTTGGGGTCAGCTCGGGCAAGTTTCTCGGATTCATGGTATCTAATCGTGGAATGGAGATCAACCCCAACAAAATAAAATCGATATTGGACATCATTGCAGTTAACAACATCAAGGCAGTACAAAGACTAACTGGGCGGATAGCCGCGTTGGGCCAGTTCATCTCGAGATCGTCGGATAAGAGTCATCGGTTCTTCTCACTATTTCAAAAGAAGATCAATTACTTTTACACTCTGGAATGCCAGCAAGCTTTGGAAGAACTCAAGCGATACCTATCAAGCCCCCCTTTGCTGCACACTCGGAAGGCAGACGAACATTTGTACCTCTACTTGGTGGTTTCCGAGGTGGAGGTAAGTGGTGTCCTAGTCCGAGAAGAAGAAGGTACACAATTTCCTATTTATTATGTTAATAGAACCCTAAGCGATGTTGAAACAAGGTATCCTCACCTAGAAATTCTGCGCTCTCCTTACTGAGCTCTTCTAAGAAATTAAAACCGCACTTTCAATGCCACCATATATATGTCGTGACCTCTTACCCACTGAGGAATGTCATGCATAAGCCCGTGCTCTCGGGACGGCTGACCAAATGGGTCGTAGAGATTAGCGGGTACAATATCGAGTACAACCCTGGACTGCCATAAAATCTATGATTTTGGCAGACTTTGTGGCCAACTTTACACCGGCCTTGATAACCGAGGTCGAAAGGGAATTGCTTCTCACTTCGGGCACCAGCTGGGGGATTTGGACCATATTCACGATCAGTGCCTCCAATGCGAAAGGTTATGGGATCGGTATTGTATTAAAACCACCTATGGGTAACGTAATTAGACAGTCCATTAGAACCATGAAATTGACTAACAGTAAAGCCAAGTATGAAGCTATGGTTGCAGGTCTAGAACTGGCTAAGAGCCTCGAGGCCAAAGTGATCGAAGTCAAATGTGACTCCATCCTTGTCGTAAATCAATTCAACAAAATGTTCGAAGTAAAACAGGAACAGATGCGGAGGTACTTGGACTAATTGTAGGTGACCTTACACCAATTCAAGGAATAGACTCTGCAACACGTACCTCGAGATCAAAATAGCGAAGCCGATGCACTGACCAACTTTGGGTCGTCTGTCGACTCCGATGAATTCTACTCCGGGGTAGTGGTACAACTGATGAATTTGGTGGTTGAGGAAGGTCACGCCAAGGTAAACTCGACAAGTTTGACTTGGGATTGGAGAAACAAATACATAGACTACCTGAAGACAGGAAAATTGCAAATGGAACCAAGAAATCGAAAGCCCTCTGCACCAAAGCTGCTAGGTTCAGCTTTGTCGAGGGGAAATTATTCAGAAGATCCTTCTTCGACCCACTAGCTAGGTTCTTGGGTCCATGAGAGACCAAATACGCCATAAGAAAGGTCCACGAGGGAACTTGCGGGAACCATTTGGGGGAAGAATCCTTAGTTCGGAAGTTAATTAGAGCCAGTTACTACTGGAATAAAATGGAGAAAGATGTGAAAGAATTCGTATGGAAATACAATGAATTTCAAAGACACGCCCCAATGATTCATAAACCGGGAGAGATGCTTCACCAGGTCCTGTCGCCATGGCCATTTATGAAATAAGGGATGGACATCGTCGGTCCCCTACCATGGGTGCCCGGTAAAGCCCAATACATACTACTCATGACCGATTATTTTTCCAAGTGGGTTGAGGCTCAAGCATTCGAGAAGGTCCGGGAGAAATTGGTCATCGACTTCATCTGGAATCATATAATATCTCGATTTGGGATACTGATTGAGATCGTTTGCGACAATAGAAAACAATTCGTTGGCAGCAAGGTAAGTAAGTTTTTCGAAGACCACAAAATCAAAAATATATTATCAACGCCTTACCACCCAGTGGGAATGGGCAAACGGAATCAACGAAATAAACTATTCTCCAAAACTTGAAAACAACACTGACCAATTTGAAAGGAAACTGGAAGG
Organism: Nicotiana knightiana; assembly: GCA_005239525.1. Taxonomy (NCBI): domain Eukaryota; kingdom Viridiplantae; phylum Streptophyta; class Magnoliopsida; order Solanales; family Solanaceae; genus Nicotiana; species Nicotiana knightiana. The sequence goes on from ML436467.1 coordinate 275,975, forward strand.
AAATCTTGCCTGAAGTTTTGACTTCGAAGTCAAGTACCGGAGCGACCCCTTTCTCTCCAGTCTACAGAGCGAAATCTGTAATCCTGGTCGAGGTAGGGGAACCGAGCCTCAGGTTTCAGTATGCTACCAAAATGTCAAATGGCGAGGCCATGACCTCGAGCCTAAATTATTAGATGAAAGGCGGGAAGCCGCCATGGCCTGGTTGGCCGCCCAGAAGTAGCAAGTAAGGAGGTACTACAACTAACGAGCTAACCTTCGACATTTTCAAGTCGAGGACTTGGTTTTAAGGAAAGTAACGCTACACACCCGGAATCCAAACAATAGGAAACTGAGCCCGAATTTTGAAGGACCGTATAGAGTTGCTGGAATAACCGGGAAAGGATCGTATAAACTTTGAGCCTGGAAAAGGTGTACAACTACCGAACAATTGGAACGTGGCAAACTTAAAGTGGTACTACTGCTAAGGTACGAGCTCAATTCCCTTTTTAGTTTTGTTATGTTACGGACTAACTTATGCAGGTACTCGACCGACGGAAAATGTGACTATTAGATTTGAAAGCACGTGTTGTACTCTTGTTCTCTTGAACCTTTTTTTTCTCGGAAAGTGTTTTACAACAAGGTTTTTAACGAGGCAACAGTAAAACTTGCTACCTTAGTTTGGAAGGCTGACCTAAATCCAGAGTTGATGATCATCTACACCGAACCAATAGTATTCGAGCCCTCACAAGTTCGGCCTCAAATACTGGGGGCCATTACCCCGTAGATTAGTATCTTTAGAAGGTGTTATCACTTAATATTAAAATCCAAAGCTTGGTAGTTAGGATTCATTGTAAAGTTCAAACAGTCAAATGAATCATACCCATGTAGCGCACTAGCCATGACACAATGCTTATGCACCTCCGATTATGTACTCTACAAACAATGAAAGAAATTTTTTCATTTTTTATACTATATCACTATGCATTTTGGTCAATCGATGCATCACAATGGATCCTAAATCCTAAAGCCCACGGGCTACCTCGACTCGGGGACTGTCATCCCGTAAAAATTATGATGGCCCATGATATTGAATCCCGGAGGCACCGAGCCTATTAGGCAGGGCCCGAACATGAAAGGCTACGGCCAACCTAAAACGGCTCAGAGACGTCTGTAGTTCATACTCATAAAGTAAGGCCCTTACGAATGATTAAAACCTATTAAAAAGTTGCTCGGCAAACCATCATCGTATACGACTAAAACACTCAAGTGTCTTAAAGGCCTTCATTTTTATCGATATTTCGAAGCCAAAAAAAATTCGGAGTTACCATCTAAACTGGTCCTCATTCCGATTTCTAGAGAGCGGATGCTCCAGATTATGTCTAATACTATGTTAAGGCATTAAGGACGATCCACAAATAAAAAATTAGAAATAGATGCTGAAAAGTAAAAGACACGGTGTTACCGAAGCAAATATATATATATATATATATATATTTTAAAATGTATTTACAAAGTCACAATAAAACGGCCTAAATAAAAAAAAAAAGAAAATGTAAAAAAAGGAAACAAAAAAGGATCTAAGGCATCTCCATCTAATCTTCACTGGAGATCTACTTGGAACCGGAACCTTCGGGAACTTCGCACTCATAAAGTTGTTTTGCCTCGGCCTCAAGCCTCTTGGATCTTCAATCTCGGCCGACAGATTAAATCCCCAAGCGTGAATCTTCTCAAGGGTCTCCCTGCGTGACAGCCGCTTTACATATTCGACCTTTGTTATTAAATGGCCCTCGGCTATCTCCACATTAGTTTTATAATGGACCAACATTTTCTTCAACCTCGGAGGAATATATTGAGGATGCCTCTAATTTGGACTTTAGTGCAGTACATCCCCGGCCAAGGTCGTCCTGTTCAGAGACGGCTGAATACAGGTATGCCCGGAGTTTTTCATTTAGCCAAGACCACTTGTCGGCCTTATCCGATGCCAACTCATCTTTCGTAGCCTCCTTTTCCGAGGCCAGGAGGTCCATCCTGCTCATCAGTGACTCGGATGAAGCTTTGAGCTCGTTCATCTCGACCCGGAGCTAGTCAATCAGGTTTATCTTCTCTTGGACCTGCGAGATTGAGTTTTTAGTCACTACGCGTAACGTCTCGTTTTTATCGTAAAAAATCCTTAACTTCTCAACCAGTTCGGCATGCTCCCGTTCGACGAACAAAGTCTCTTTTTGAGCCTTCTCCAGCTCAGATCGAAGAATAGGAAGATCCTTGAGGGCCTCATCTTTTTGCTCACTAAGGACCATGTCCATGTCTTTTTTTTCTCAACTTGCTCCTTGAGCTCGAACTCGAGTTGGCTGACTTCCATTCGAGATTGGTGGAAACTTTCATGGTAGAGCACTGAATCCTAAAAAACAAAATGGATAAGATCATAAGGGCATGCTGAAGTTAAATAGAATACACAAAGGGAACAAGGAAGGGGGAACTTACCCGGTTCATTGCCTGTTGTGCTTTATTGAAGAGGCTCGAAGTGCTCACTTCATTCATCTTAGCCTAGTCCTCTTCGGTCACCAGGCAATGAAGGTAGCTGGCCACGACCATCGGAGCGGATAGCATACGGGTGTCTGCTGGGATAGTAAACATGGTCGTTCTTTTATGGTCGGGGTCCACGCTCGGAGAAGGGAACTGCCTCACTAGCTTCGGGCTCGAGCTCCCCTCGCCCGCCCCCGAGGACAAGTCCTTTTTCAGGATCTCCAGGTGTTCAAACCTGAAATAATCCTCCAGCACGCCTATGTCTACACCATCAAAAAAACAGGTTAAGGGCCTCGTCTATGCCCTGTTCCATCTCATTTGACTTCTCTTTATCATCCTAAGCCTCGTCGAACATGGACTTTGTATGAGACGGCGGCTACGCGATTCCAAAGACATTGGCTATTTCCTTGGAGGAAAGGGCAGTTTCTTGGGAGACTGTAGCCTCTGATTTTCCTTCTAGCCCCCGAGCTAAAGAGGGATCTGCCTTTAGGTCACCTTTCGGCAATAGTTCACCCATGAGCGACGAAATCTAGTTCATCGTCTTCGGGGTAATCCTTGAGCTCTAAGAGGGAGTCGGGGTCCGGTACCCTGTCTTGGGTACACTTTTTGTTACTTTTTCGGACTCGGACAGTTATCCTCTTCTTCTTAACCTTGGTGTCCGGGAAGCCAGAATATTTTCTCTTTTTCTTCTTTTTCTCCTCTTGTGCAATGGCTTCGGGCTGTCCTAAAGCGAAGGGTTTAGCAAGTGAGGATAGAACCTCGTCCTCTTACAATGGCCGAATCTCAGTGGTATTGGGCAAACCTGTAAAAAAGAAAGAACTTAGTAGAAATAAAGGATGAGTATGAAGGTAGACTTGTTTGGTAAGAGCACTTACCATGGGAACAAGCCTCCCACTTGCCCTTTGAAAGTTTGCACTATTCGTATTCAAAATATGATATTTTCTTGCAGATCCCTTCGATCCACTCCCTGAAGCGAGGGACTGTGTATGGAACTTGGGCAACCGCTGCACGATAATAGGATTAGGAAATTAGAAAAAGAACAAATGAAACTCCAAGTACTCAAGAAGGAAAGAAACGTATGGGTTGAGTGTCCACTTTTCAGGGAACAGTAAAAATTTGGGGGGAATAAGGTCGGTTTTCACCCGAAAAAATCTCCCATGCGAACCTCAATCCCAATCTTCATCGATGCTCGATAATGGAGCTTTGCTTGCTCGATGGACGAGCTTAATCGACCCCCCTCGGAAAACTCAAGAACTGTAGAGACGAAGTAGATGGTCGATGGTAAATTGATGTGCTTCGGTGTTGTTGACAAAGTGGCGAAGGAGGATTAAGATCCTCCAAAAGGACGGGTGAATCTGACCAAGATAGAACTCGTGCCTTTTGCAAAAACTGAGGATTATAGGATCCATCAGGGCAGGCGTGAAGGGGTAAGTGTAAACACTTAGATACCCATCCACATGAGTGGTAAATCATCATCGGAACTAGGGATAACCACTTCCTTTCCCTCCCAATGGCATTCCTCCCGAACTGTAGGGAGTGTATCCTCGATAATGGAGCATATGTACCTCAATGCCCCCTCGCCTTGGTCCTATTGGCTGGAGGTTTTCTTGACATTGAAATGATTCTCAATGGATTAGCCCACGGGGATGAAGCTTTTCAGGGGAGGTCCTAGAGCCACCTCAGGCACAGTGATGTCGCCCAAACTCACACCACTACTTGGGATTGTGAGGCGGTCGATGCAATTATAAATACCCAACACGAGTCAGGGTTGATTCCAAAGAGATTTTTATGTGGGATTAGGTATATATCTAGTCTAGTGTATGACGTGCCCAAGATCACACTTACACATATCCGGTTGTTTTTTTCTAATTCTACTTTTTTGTGCTAATGCCTGAAATTGTAAAGCCAAGGGACAATGTTTTTGGTTTTGTTGTTTTTCAGGTCATGAAAGATCTACGGTTGCGACATCCCCCTACTTGATTACCTAACGAATTGAGAGCTTTAGGTCATGTTTGGTTGATCAGGATATAATATAGCAACCACACGCGATTACTCACTCTATACCTCTCGGTCGTTTGAGTGATTTTGCCCAATTTAGCTTTCTCAAGTCCAAATGGGTATTTCACGAAACAAGTGATAGATGCTCAAGTCGGGTCTTACTGTCTCTAGATTCAACCATTTAATTGGGGCTATCAATTTATTAAGTTCACCCCAATTTCTTGTTAACCAAGTTTTCCTAGACTTAGTCTCTCTTTATCAAGTAGAAACTAAGTGAATTAGGCATGAATCAATGTTTATAACCATCAATTCTTAAATTCAAGCAAGAACTAGGCTAAATATCATATACTCAATTATAAATAAACCCTAAATCAATCACCCATTAGGTACCCATACTAGGGTTGTGTCACAACCCTAGCTAAGGGTTTAGCTACACATAGGCAAAAAATGAAAAAACGAAAGAAGAGACTAACATTAAACTCATAATAATCATTAAGAGAAGAAAATCTAATGTTAAAATGATGATTTATTACAAAGTTACCCAAAACAGTAAAAGAAAAATGGCTCAATATTCTCAGGTGCTCCAACTCAACTTTAAAATGACAAAAAGATCTATTTATACCCCGGTAAAATTATCGGACAAAATTTCCCCTGCGAAGATTGTGCGGCTGCACAATTCTATATGCGATCTGCACTTTAAGGCTGACTTGACAGGGAAGCTTCCTACGGCCGCATAATTCTGGGGTGCGGCCGCACTTCCTCTGATTATGCGGACTGCACAATTTCTGAGTGCGTCCGCATTCTGGATCTTGAGTTGGACATGGGCACTTTCTGCGGACCGCAAATTTATGAGTGTGGCCGCACAATAATAGTGCAGTCCGCACTTCTTCAGGCCCCACAAAACACTATCTGTCTGAACTTTGTCTTCTGCAGACGTACAATAACTGTACGATCCGCACTTGTTGAAGGAATTTTGATAGTGGCTCTTCAGAATCTGCGGCCGCATACAGTATTGTACAGTCTGCACTTTGGTACATATTGCCTTGTTTTGGTCCTTGTCAAACTTTAATCCTTCTTGAGTTGATTTTCATTTTTTTAGCTCGTTTCCCAATATTCCTGCAAGAAAGCACATTTCATTAGTTCTCGGAAATACCTCTAAGTATTTTTGAGCTAAATCGTAATTAAAAGAGAGCAAATAATCAATCAAAATTACTACTTATCACACCGCCATGTGATGACCCAAAAGGTCATCATGTGTAAATTTAACAAAAACTGTGTTCAGGCCCTGAAAACCTCCGTTAATCTCACCTCGCTGTGCATGCGTAGCCCGGGCGTGTAGCCGGGAAGCCTTTATGTGGAAATATGTTAAACAGTTAAATTTATCATAATTAATAGAATAAAGTTGACTTTTGTCAATGTTTTTGGTAAATGGACCCGGACCCATGATTTGACGGTCCCGGAGGGTCCGTAGGAAAATATGGAACCTGGGCGTATGCCCGGAATCTAATTTCGAAGTCCCAAGTCCGAGAAATGAATTTTTGAAGAAAAATGTTTTCTGAAAATAATAAAGACTTTTGAAATTGAACTTTGATGTGAAATATGTGTTACCGAGCCCGTATTATGGTTCCAGAGCCCGGAACAGGTTCAATAGGTGTTATGTGAGTTATCTGTAAAATTTGGTAAGAAACAGACTTGGTTTGACATGTTTATCAAAATTGAAAAATTTTATAGTTTATGAAGTTTGAGGAAATTCTATGAATTTTTGAGTTTAATTCATTGTTTTTTATGTTAGTTTAGTGGTTTAATTACTCAAATAAGTTCGTGGGATGATTTTGAAGGCGTGTGTATATTTGGTTTTGAGCCCCGAGGGCTCGAATAAGTTACAGGTAGGCGTCGGGGTGATTTAGGCTTAGCAAATCTGGTGTTTGGCTGCTGAATCTGGTGTCCAGGTCTATTGGTCTTCGCGATCACGATGCTATGCATGCGATCGCGATGAGTAAGTCTAGGAGAGGGGTAAATTACCCTACGCGAACGCAGGGCCTGGGTTGCGATCGCGGAGCCTGAGGGCAGTGCTCTACGCGATCGCGAAGGACCACACGCAAATGCGTAGTACAAATGTGGGTTGGGGGCTGGGTGCTATTTTGCCCACTGCGAACGCGACCCCCGTGTCGCGATCGCGATAGGATGTGTTAGTATTCTCTGCGATCGCAATCCCTTCTTCGCGATCGCGATGATCTAGGTCCAGTATTGTGCGCGATCGCAGGAGACCTGTCGCGATCGCGTAGGTCATTTTTGCCCAACTATTTAAAATGTCCAAAACAGAACGCCATTACGGGATATTCACATTCTTTCACCATTTTCTTCTTCTCCACTCTTCTTGGGCGATTCCTAGGAGACCATTCCACTATAGCTTCATAGGAAAGTGTTCTTAACTCTAATTTCTTCCATTTTCCTTCCTCAATCACTAGATTCTTGGTCTAATAACATGAGATCAAAGGTAGAAATAGGGGGTTTTGGGTAGAGTTAGGGCTTTTAGAAATTTTGGGAATTCAACCTCATTTTTGGGTCAGATTTCAAAACAAATTGTATATTCGAGTTCGTGGGGGAATGTGTGATCGGGTTTTGGTCCGAACTTCGAGTTTGGACCAAGCGGGCCCGAGGTTGAATTTTAGTATTTTTGGAAGAATTATGGGAAATGTATAATTAGGCTTTGGGATTGAGTTATTGAATAATTATTGATATTATTAAGACAATTATGTCTAGATATTATTGTTTCGGAGTCGGATTCAAGAGGAAAGGCCGTGATTGAGGCTTGACTTGCATTCTTGGAGCCGAGGTAAGTGTTTGGCCTAACCTTATCTTGAGGGAATAGGTATAGAGTCTTATTTGCTATGTATAATTCATGTCCAACGTATAGGTGAGGTGACGGGTACCTATATGTTGTGGTCAAACATGCACGTGAGTCGAATTTTGATGAGTTATTTAATGTTCTTTGATATTCCCCGTGTTGTGAATTATTGGGAACCTTGGAAGTGGTACCTAGAGGTTACTTCATGACGTAGAAAGNACATATCAACTGTTGTTTTTATACTAATCATGCACGAGGGAACATTCCGTGCCGAGTAATTCTTATTTATGCACGAGGGAACATTTTGTGCCAATGATTATTATTTATGCACGACGGAACATTCCGTGCCGATGATTATTATTTATGCACGAGGGAACATTCTGTGCCGATGATTATTATTTATGCAGGAGAGAACATTCTGTGCCGATTTTAGCAAGTGTTGCCCCTCTTATCCCCAGCATGTTCTTCCCCGTAACTGTATTCTTGTTTATTTTCTGCTATACTATTGAACTGCACAGGTACAATTTGTTGTCGTGTCCTAGCCTAGTCACTACTTCGCCGGAGGTTAGGGTCGGCACTTACTCAGTACATGGGGTCGATTGTACCGATGCTACACCTGCACTTCTTTATGTTGTGCAGATTACACAGCCGGACCCAGTGGACATCGTTAGGGGGAGTGTCCTTCAGTCTATTCCAGACGACCGAGGTAGTTCCACAGGCGTTCGTGGATCTCGGCATCACTGTCTATCTTTCATTCTGTCATCTATGTGTTCCCAGACAAATATATCATTTTATTTCAAATTGTTGTTTTTAGCTAAATCATAGACTGGTTCGTGAGGTTGTGACTCCATTTCTGGGTTTTGTACTTAAAGGGATGTCTTCATTATTAGGTATTGTTATTTAGATTTTGTTAATGCTTCCGCACTTTATCTCAATTATCTAGTCAGTGTTTGTTATTTTCACTTGTTAAGGGGGGATTTCGAGTCGTGACAAGTTGGTATCAGAGCGCTAGGTTGCTTAGGTCTCAAAACTCACAGACAAACTTGGTAGAGTCTGAGGGATCGGTATGGAGACGTCTGTACTTATCCCCCAGAGGCTGCAAAGTTAGGTATGACTTCACTTTTCTTCTTTTCTGTCGTGCGATTTGAGTTCTAAATGCTAATTGAGTTTCGATTCTATTCTCTCGCAGATGGTGAGAACGCGTTCTTCCTCATCTACCGATCAGCAGCCCGATTCTCTTGTTGCAGCTCCTACGAGGGACTGAGGTCGTACTAGAGGCCGAGGCAGGGGCAGCGCTCAGCCTAGAGCAGCAACCCCAGTAGAGGACCCACAGGTAGACTTCGCCGGTGAGATTCCTACTCAGACAGTTCCAGTTGGACCAGCTCAGGTCCAAGAGGGGTTCATTGCCACCCCGGTGCTTCAGGATGCTCTAGTCCGCTTAGTGGGACTCATGGAGAGTGTGGCTCAGGACAGTCTTCTTCCTACTGCACCAGCCGTCTCTCAGGCTGGGGGAGGGACCCAGACTCCTACTACTCGAATGCCCGAGCAGCTAAATCCTCAGTTCCAGACTCCGGCACCTCAGACGGCCGGAGTAGCTAAGCCGGGCATTGTGGCCTCGGCAGTTGAGGGAGCAGCTATGTCAGCAGATGCTTTGTGGAGATTGGATAGATTCACCAAGTTATTCACTACTACATTTACTGGTGCACCATCAAAGGATCCCCAGGATTATTTGGACAATTGTCATGAGGTTCTTCGAAACATAGGCATAGTAGAGTCCAATGGAGTTGATTTTTCTACTTTTTGTCTTTCAGGTTCCGCCAAGACTTGGTGGAGCGACTATTGCTTGACCAGGCCAGCTGGGTCTGCACCATTGACTTGGGCTCAATTCTCTGAGTTATTCATGGGGAAGTTCCTTCCAGTTACTCAGAGGGAGGATCTTCGGAGGCAGTTTGAGCGCCTCCAGCAGGGATCTATGTCTGTCACTCAGTACGAGACCAGGTTCATCACTCTAGCTCGGCATGTTATTATGATACTCCCCACTAATCATGAGAGAGTGAGGAGGTTTATTGAGGGTTTGGCTCAGCCCATCAGGCTTCAGATAGCCAAGGAGTCAGGTACTGATATTTCATTCCAAGATGCGGCCAATGTGGCCAAGAGGATTGAGATGATTATGCACAGGGTGGTGGTCAGGGGGCTGACAAGAGGCCCCGTCACTTCGATCGATTTAGTGAAGCCTCATCTAGGGGCAAGGATTCTTTCGGAAGAGGCCATCCTCCCAGACCCTATCAGTCGGCACTTCAGGTAGCTCACAGTGCACCGCCAGCTCCTATTAGTGCTCCACCATCACCTATTAGTGCACTGCCGCTTCAGAGCTTCCAGGATGGTTATCAGGGTCAACAGGGCTAGTTCCAGAGTCAGCAGCCACATCATCAGAGGCCTTGTCATTCTTGCGGTGGTTTGGGGCATATTTCCAGGTTTTTCCCCCGAGGTTCTGGTGGGTCTCGGTATCAGGGTTCCTGTGCCATGGTTCCCGCATCAGGCGCACTGCCACCCCCTCAGCCAGCTAGGGGTGGCGTTCGGGATGCCAGAGGTGGAGGTCAGACTCATATAGGTAGATGACATGCCACGAGAGGTAGAGGTCAGGCTGCAGTAGGTCGACCCAGAGATGTTCAAGTTTGAGGGGCTCAGCCCCGGTGCTATGTTTTTCCTGTCAGGCCTGATATTGAGGCTTCTGATGCAGTTATTACAGGTATGATTTCAGTTTGCAACCGAGAGGCTTCGGTGTTATTTGATCCGGGTTCTACATTCTCTTATGTGTCTTCATATTTTTCCCCTTATTTGAGTATGCCTCGTGATTCCTTGAGTACTGTTGTGCATGTGTCTACACCGGTGGGTGATTCTATAGTGGTAGATCGAGTCTACCGTGCTTGCCTAGTAGTTATTGGTGGTCTGGAGACTCAGGTTGATTTTTTGCTTCTTGATATGGTTGACTTTGATGTTATATTGGGCATGGATTGGTTATCCCCCTATTATGCTATTCTGGACTGTCATGCCAAGACAGTGACCTTGGCTTTGCTAGGGGTACCTCGTTTGGAGTGGAGGGGGACTCCTAGTCATTCTTCTGGTAGATTTATATCTCATATGAAGGCTCAGCGCATGGTCGAGAAGGGTTGTTTGGCCTATCTGGCCTATGTTCGTGATTCTAGCGCCGAGGTTCCTTCCCTAAAGTTTGTGCCTATGGTTCGTGAGTTTCTAGAGGTATTCCCTACTGACCTGCCGAGTATGCCACTAGATAGGGATATTGATTTTTGTATTGAGGTAGCTCAGGGCACCCAGCCTATTTCTACTCCGGCGTATCGTATGGCCCCGCCAGAGTTGAAGGAGTTGAAGGATCAGTTGCAGGATTTGTTGGATAAAGGCTTCATTAGGCCTAGTGTTTCTCCTTGGGGTTCCCTAGTATTGTTTGTCAAGAAGAAAGATGGCTCGATGAGGATGTGTATTGACTACCGGCAGTTGAACAAGGTTACTATTAAGAACAAGTACCCTTTGTCGAGGATTGATGATTTATTCGACCAGTTTCAGGGTGCTTCAGTGTTTTCCAAGATTGACTTGAGATCTGGTTATCATCAGCTGAGGATTAGGGTATCTGATGTCCCTAAGACAGCCTTTCGCACTCGTTATGTGCATTATGAGTTCTTGGTGATGTCATTTGGGCTGACAAATGCCCTTGCTGTTTTATGGAGTTGATGAACCGAGTGTTCAGGCCTTATTTGGACTCGTTCGTCATTGTTTTCATTGATGATATATTGATACTCTCGCAGCCGAGGGGAGCATGAGAAGCACCTTAGAGTCGTCCTCCAGACTTTGAGGGATAATCAGTTGTATGCCAAATTTTCCAAGTGTGAGTTCTGGTTGAGTTCAGTTGCATTTCTAGGCCATGTGGTATCCTCAGGGGGTGTTCAGGTGGATCCCAAGAAGATTTTATCACTCAGAGATTGGCCTAGACCCACCTCAGCTACAGAGATCCGGAGTTTCTTGGGCTTAGCAGGTTATTATCGCCGGTTTGTGGAGGGATTTTCATCCATTGCAGCCCCGATGACCAGGTTGACTCAGAAGAGTGCTCAGTTCAGGTGGTCGGATGAGTGTGAGGCGAGCTTTCAAAATCTCAAGACAGCCTTGAACATGGCACCATTGTTAGTTCTGCCCACAGGTTCAGGATCGTATACCGTGTATTGTGATGCTTCACGGGTTGGGCTTGGTGCAGTGTTGATGTAGGATGGCAAGGTTATAGCCTATGTTTCTCGTCAGTTAAAGGTTCATGAGAAGATCTATCAAGTTCATGACTTGGAGTTAGCGGCGATTGTGCATGCATTGAAGATTTGGATGCATTATTTGTATGGTGTGCCATGTGAGGTGTTCATGGATAATAAGAGCTTACAGTATCAGTTCAAACAGAAGGAGTTGAACATGAGGCAGAGGAGATGGTTAGAGTTGCTGAAGGATTATGATATTACCATTCTTTATCATCCGGGGAAGGCCAATGTGGTGGCCGATGCTTTGAGCCGGAAGTCAGCCAGTAAGGGTAGTCTTGCCTATTTATCAGTCGAAGAGCGACCTCTTGCTTTGGATGTTCAGGCTTTAGCCAAACGATTTGTGAGATTGGAGGTTTCTGAGACTAGCAGTGTTTTGGCCCAGATCGTGGCCCGTTCTTCATTGTATGACCGTATTCGGGCCAGGCAATATAATGATCACCATTTATGTGTTGTTAGAGATAGAGTCAGGAACTGAGATGCCAATCATGTTACGGTTGATGATGAGGGAGTTTTGAGGATACAGGGTCGTATTTGTGTACCTGATATGGATGGTATCCGTGGGTTGATACTTCAGGAGGCCCATAGTTCTCGATATTCTATTCATCCGGGTGTTGCAAATATGTACCAGGACTTGCGGCAGCATTATTGGTGGCGGAGGATGAAGAAACATATTGTAGATTATGTAGCTCGGTGCTTGAACTGTCTGCAAGTTAAGTACGAGCACCAGAGACCCGGTGGTTTGATGCAGCAGATTCAGCTTCCTGAGTGGAAGTGGGAGCGTACCACAATGGACTTTGTAGTTGGACTCCCATGGACTCAGAGGATGTTTGATGCAGTATGGGTCGTTGTGGATAGGCTGACCAAGTCAGCGCACTTCATCCCAGTATCAGTTTCGTATTCGGCAGAGAAGTTGGCAATGATCTATATGAGAGAGATTGTTAGACTGCATGGTGTGACCATATCCATTATATCAAACCGAGGTACTCATTTTACCTCCCATTTCTGGAAGGTATTTCAGCGAGAGTTAGGCACAAGGATTGATTTGAGCACAGCATTTCATCCTCAGATGGACGGGCAGTTCGAGCATTTTATTCAGATTTTGGAGGATATGTTGCGACCTTGTGTCATTGACTTTGGTGGTTCATGGGACCAGTTCTTTCCTTTAGCTGAGTTTACCTATAACAATAGCTATCAGTCAAGCATTCAGATGGCTCCGTATGAGGCGTTGTATGGTAGGGGGTGTCGGTCTCCCGTCGGATGGTTTGAGTCGGGAGAGGTTAGATTTTTGGGTTCTGAGTTAGTCCAGGATGCCTTAGAAAAGGTGAAAATCATTCAGGATAGACTTCGTATAGCTCAGTCCAGGCAGAAGAGTTATGCGAATCGCAGAGTTCAAGATTTGGCATTTATGATAGGAGATCGGGTATTTCTTTGGGTGTCACCCATGAAGGACATGATGAGATTCGGGAAGAAGGGAAAGTTGAGCCCTAAGTACATTGGTCCATTTGAGATACTGGATAAGGTAGGAGAGGTGGCCTACAGACTTCCCTTGCCACCTATTTTGCCAGCCGTGCATCCGGTATTTTACGTATCTATGCTCCGGAGGTATATTGCGGATCCATCTCATGTACTGGACTTCAGTGGTGTCCAGTTGGACAAGGATTTGTCTTATAAGGAGGAGTCGGTAGTCATATTAGACCGGCAGGTGGGACAGTTGAGATAGAAGAGTTATCCTTCGGTTCGTGTTCAGTAGAGAGTCCAGCCTGTTCAGGCAGCTACTTGGGAGTCCGAGTTCGATATGCGAAGCTGATATCCCCATCTTTTCCCCGATTCAGGTACCTTTCCATGTCCGTTCGAGGACGAACGGTTGTTTTAGAGGTGGAGATTGTGATGACCCAAAAGGTCATCCTGTGTAAATTTAGAAAAAACTGTGTTCCGAAGCCCTGAAAGCCTCCATTAATCTCACCTTGATGTGCGTCCGCAGCCCGGGCACGTAGCCGGGAAGCCTTTATGTGGAAATGTGTTAAACAATTGAATTTATGATAATTAATTGAATAAAGTTGACTTTGGTCAATATTTTTGGTAAACGGACCCGGACCGATGATTTGACAGTCCTAGAGGGTCCGTAGGAAAATATGGGACATGGGGTATGCCCGTAATCGAATTCTGAGGTCCCAAGTCCGAGAAATGAATTTTTAAAGAAAATTGTTTTCTGAAAATAATAAAGACTTTTTAAAATGAACTTTGATGTGAAATATTTTCTACCGAGCCCGTATTATGGTTTCGGAGCCCGGAACAGGTTCAATAGGTGTTATGTGAGTTATCTGTAAAATTTGGTAAGAAACGGACTTGGTTTGACGTGTTTCGGATCAAAATTGGAAAATTTGATAGTTTATGAAGTTTAAGGAAATTCTATGGATTTTTGTGTTTAATTCATTGTTTTTTATGTTAGTTAAGTGGTCTAATTACTCAAATAAGTTCGTGGGATGACTTTGAAGGAGCGTGTATATTTGGTTTTGAGCCCTGAGGGCTCGGGTAAGTTCTGGGTAGGCGTGGGGGTGATTTAGGCTTAGAAAATCTGGTGTTTGGCTGCTGACTCTGGTGTCCAGGTCTTTGGTCTTCGTGATCACGATGCTATGCATGTGATCGTGATGAGTAAGTATAGGAGTGGGGTAAATTACCATACGCGAACGCAGGGCCTGGATTGCGATCGCGGAGCCTAGGGGCAGTGCTCTACGTGATCACGAAGGACCACACGCGAACGCGTAGTACAAATGTGGGCTGGGGGCTGGGTGCTATTTTGCCCACTGCGAACGTGACCCCCGTGTCGCGATCGCACTAGGCTATGTTAGTATTCTCTGCGATCGCAATCCCTTCTTCGCGATCGCGATGGTCTAGGTCCAGTACTCTGCGCGATGTAGGAGACCTGTTGCGATCGCGTATGTCATTTTTGCCCAGCTATTTAAAAGGTCCAAAACAGAATGCCATTACGGGATTTTCACATTCTTTCACCATTTTCTTCTTCTCCGCTCTTCTTGGGCGATTCCTAGGAGACCATTCCACCATAGCTTCATAGTAAGTGTTCTTAACTCTCATTTCTTCCATTTCCCTTCATCAATCACTTATTCTAGGTCTAATAGCATGAAATCAAAGGTAGAAATTGTGGTTTTTGGATAGAGTTAGGGATTTTTGAAATTTTGGGAATTCAACCTCATTTTGGGATCGGATTTCAAATCAAATTGTATATTCAGGTTCGTGGGGGAATGGGAGATCGGGTTTTGGTCCGAACCTTGAGTTTGGACCAAGCAGGCCCGGGGTTGAATTTTGGTATTTTTGGAAGAATTATGGGAAATGTATAATTAGGCTTTGGGATTGAGTTATTGAATAATTATTGATGTTATTAAGTCAATTATGTCTAGATATTATTGTTTCGGAGTCGGATTCAAGAGGAAAGGCCGTGATTGAGGCTTGACTTGCATTCTTGGAGCCGAGGTAAGTGTTTGGCCTAACCTTAGCTTGAGGGAATAGGTATAGAGTCTTATTTGCTATGTGTAATTCATGTCCAACGTATAGGTGAGGTGACGGGTACCTATATGTTGTGGTCAAGCATGCCCATGAGTCGAATTTTGATGAGTTATTTAATGTTCTTTGATATTCCCCGTGTTGTGAATTATTGGGAACCTTGGAAGTGGTACCTTGAGGTTACTTCATGACGCAGAAAGTTATTGATTATGTGTTCGGTTGAGGATTTTACTATTGACATTATACTTCTGAGTGAGATTGGTTATAGCTGAGTCCATTGCCGGGAAAATAGAATTTTGTTGATTATTTCTGTACATTTGAAATGTCGTATTGTTAAACTTTCATATCAACTATTATTTTCATACTCATCATGCACGAGGGAACATTCTGTGCCGAGTGATTATTATTTATGCACTAGGGAACATTCTGTGCCGATGATTATTTTTTATGCACGAGGAAACATTCTAGGTCGATGATTATTATTTATGCACGAGGGAACATTCCGTGCTGATGATTATTATTTATGCACGAGGGGATATTCCGTGCCGATTGATTATTATTTATGCACGAGGGGACATTTTGTGCTGAGTCATTATTATTTATGCACGAGGGGACATTCTGTGCCGAGCCATTATTATTTATGCACGAGGGGGCATTCTATGCCGTGTGATTTTGAGGATATGCACGAGGGGTCATGTCGTGCCTTCTCCTTTCTATCTTACTTGATTCGGGTTGTTATTTCTTGTTTATTTCTACATTTCCGTCAGTACTTGATTCTACGGTTTTAGCAAGTGTTGCCCCTCTTATCCCCAGCATGTTCTTCCCCGTAACTGTATTCTTGTTTATTTTCTGCTATACTATTGAACTGCACAGGTACAATTTGTTGTCGTGTCCTAGCCTAGTCACTACTTCGCCGGAGGTTAGGGTCGGCACTTACTCAGTACATGGGGTCGATTGTACCGATGCTACACCTGCACTTCTTTATGTTGTGCAGATTACACAGCCGGACCCAGTGGACATCGTTAGGGGGAGTGTCCTTCAGTCTATTCCAGACGACCGAGGTAGTTCCGCAGGCGTTCGTGGATCTCGGCGTCACTGTCTATCTTTCATTATGTCATCTATGTGTTTCCAGACAAATATATCATTTTATTTCAAATTGTTGTTTTTAGCTAAATCTTAGACTGGTTCGTGAGGTTGTGACTCCATTTCTGGGTTTTGTACTTAAAGGGATGTCTTCTTTATTAGCTATTGTTATTTAGATTTTGTTAATGCTTCCGCACTTTATCTCAATTATCTAGTCAGTGTTTGTTATTTTCACTTGTTAATAAATCAATTCGGTTAACACGTTGGTTTGCCTAGCGGGTGCAACGTTAGGCGCCATCACAGCCTGAAGGTAGGATTCCGGGTCGTGACACGCCACCTCATCAACTGTGGCCAAGTTGGAAGTTAAATGGACGGTCTATTGAGGCATGGATTTTGAAGTCTTCGCCATCGGGTTCTGAAAAATATGAAGAATTGAAGGTAAGGATTAAGATTTGAGGATAAGGTTGAAGGAATGAAGGTCAGATTTGAGATTTGACGAAGGAGTATGAAGATTAGAATATGAAAATATGAAGATCTTGAAAATAATGTTTGAAGGTTTGAAGGGGTTAAGAATAATTGAAGAGTTCTAAGGTAACGTAAGGAGCTCCGTAATCGGCAAGTAAAAAGGTAAAAATGGATAGAAGCTTTTATAGAGAAGGGGTAATCAATGTGTGACGTTTCGCATTTGGGAAACGTCAACTGGCGGCTGACATGTGTCCGAAGTCAGAACGAGGCGATTGATGGGACGTTTCACTAACTCGTCAACTCGGTTGTAGCTAATAGAAGAAGGAATCGGGGTTAACTTATCGCTTCTCGTCACTTCGATAAATCTACTCTCCAAGAAACAAGGAGACTATTTGTGTACGAGTAAAATCAGGGGCCGGAATTTCCCAGATTCTCTGATGAGAAAACAAAGGGGAAGCACAGATCAACGTGCTTATAATCAAGGCCCAAGGACCCCTCGTATCGAAACCTGTGAGGAACGAACGATGTACTTGGGATGGGGCACGGTGAAATAACAGACTCAGACCTAGTATAGTTTTTGGGCCTCTGGAAATATGCATGATGAAGTAGGAGGCTGTAATATTCTCCCTCAAATGGATATCACGGTGCGAATCCCGTTCGATATTAACTGTGGATCGATATTTATCGGAAAAAAAAAAGATTTTTACCTTATTTAGACTTGTATTAAGACTGAAATTCCCCTACTATATAAAGGGGAAGGTTTTCTTTATTCTGACACATTGTGACATGCAAATCAAAGCAATAAAAGTTTGTTTTTGTCTTCTAGCTATTGTTGAAAGTGTTCTTCTTTTGTCTCTTCTTTATGCGCGACCGGGCTTGTACCGAATGTCCGATCGAGGACGAATTTCACTGTTTAACCTAAAATCATGCTTGGTCATCACATTGTGATTGGTTTTTATCATTTTTCTATTTAATCTATTCACTTGTTGTTCTTAATCATCCGTATTGAATTAAATCACATATCCTTTAAACCGCGTACAAATTTAATTGTTACTCATTTTTGGGGTAAACAGACATTGAGGTCAGAACATGAAGAAAAATTGTTTTGCAATAAGAAACAATAGGACTGAAATTTTATAACATGAAAAAGTTCATAAGAAGAAATATAATTTTAAGTATTTCAGGATATGAGCAGAGACTAATTAAAATTTAAATCTTATGGGTTAATATTTCACGGTTTTTAGCATTAAATCATTATATTTTTAAAGTTATGAGTTCATATGTACTATTTTTTGTAATTTTAATAAATTTTATATATAAATTTTTGCCCTGTCCAAATGTCACGACCCAAAATTCAAACATGTTCGTGATGGCGCCTATCGTGTTACTAGGAAAGCCTACTTCCTGAAATATTACTATTGATTGATTTTAAGAATTTAGTAAAACAATATAAACATCGAAAGTTCTCATAAACTAAATCAACTCTAAATAGTATTAATATAAAGTGCGAAAACGGCCCCAAACATTGGGGTGTCACTAGTCATGAGCGTCTAAAACTATCAACTAAGATATATAAACTGTCCAAAAGAAGAAATAGATGATAAAAGGAGTAACAAGGTCATGCGGACACTAGCAGCTACGTGCAGTCTCCACAGATAGCCGGCCTGAACTCAACGATCGCCGCCTTCCAACTCACCTGGATATGCACATAAACTGCAGGGTGTAGTATGAGTACAACCGACTCAGTGGTAACACAAATAACTAAGGAACTGAGTAGTAGTGACGAGCTAAACAAAACAGTCCAATTATTTATTTTCAAAATTTAAAAATAAATAGAAATAAACACGTAAGTTCCATAACTCAGTAATTGCCACAAAGAAATTTAAACAGATAAATGCAGCAACCACACAAATAAATACTATCTCACAGCAGTGTCACTCCATCACTCATCACTCGCACTCAGCACTCAACACTCAATACTCAACAATCAATACACTCAACTCCGGAGGGGCTCCCAAAGCCCAAGCTCTAGGCTCGGACATCTCACGTATCATAATATGCTCTAAGCACGAACAACTCACGTACCATAATATCAATACCTGGATCCGCACGGACAACTCACGTGCTACGCGGACAGCTCACGCGCTACAATATCAATTACTCGGATCCGCATGGACAGCTCATGTGCTACACGGATAGCTCACGCACTACAATTACCTGGATCCGCACGGATAGCTCATGTGCTATGCGGACAGGTCACACGCCACAATATCAATTTCCTGGATCCACACGGACACCTCACGTGCTACACGGACAGATCACGCACTACAATATCAATTTCCTAGATCTGCACGGACAGCTCATGCACTATGGTATTAATATCCTCACATCCAGTCCCTCGGCCTCACTCAGTCATGTACCTCGCCAGCCTCACAACTCACAACAAATAAGTGGACACAACCCACATCAAGTATCATAGCATATCAGCAAAATAATAGAGACTGAGGTAAACATGAACCATAATTTCTACGATTGAGTACAAATAGTGTGAGCATGAATAAAGAAAAAACATGATCTCTAACATGAACGCAAACAAGCTCAACAATAAGTACACACATAACCACAGATAATAGCCATTAAGCCTCACAGCCTCACGGAATGGACCAAGTCTCAATCCCTCATGGTGCACACCCACACGCCCGTCACCTATGATGGGTGTCACCTCCAAACAATCACATAATATCAAATTCTCTGGGTTTATACCCTAAAAGCCAGAGTTAAAATTGTTAATTACCTTAGCAGCATAAAATCCTACTCCGGGATGCCCTTGTTTCAGAACTTGGCCTCCAAAATCTCTGAATATATCCATAATCATATTAAGACCATCAACACAGGCTAACGAATCGAATTACACAATAAAAACTACAAAATAGGCCAAAAATCCGAAATCGGCCAAAATCCGGCCCCCGGGCCCACATCTCGAATTCAGTAAAAAAAATGGCAGAATACTAAATCTCATCCTCTCTCGATTCTAACCATATAAAATTTATCAAAATCGGACTCCATTTGGTCCCTCAAATCCCCACATAAAATTTTCCAAAACTCAAACCCTAACTCCCTCAATTTCACTTTGAAATCATCAATCAAATCCCAAATGCGAAGATGCATTCACGAAATATGATCGCGCTCAACTATGTCTTCTATAAAGACTAAATGGGCGTTGCAAATATAAATCTGGGGAATTAAGCCCAAAGTCGATCCCACGAGGAATTGAAAGTATCAATTGAGTTTATTAAATACTAAACTGGTGTTTAATCAAGTTTCTCAAGATTTTTGAAT
>ML436469.1:2091-45951 GCA_005239525.1 Nicotiana knightiana
TGGCGTTTCAGCCCAAACGCCTGGCTAACGCCAGGGTGGGGCTGGCATTTCAGCCCTAACGCCTGGCTAACGCCAGGCAGGGTCAGGGTGTTTGGCTCTGTCGCCCGGCTATCGCCCGGGTGTCTCCTTTCGCGTATCTTTCGACGTATTTGCATCTTTTTAGCTCCGTTTCCATCTCCACTTCACCTACACATGAAATAAACTCCATTAAGCGCATAACAAGTGTATTTTTATCATTAAAGCGCATAAAATGTAAGGTATATCACATGTTAAACTATGCAATTTAGTCTCGCATCACACACCCTCAGTGAGCGCATGTACCTACTGAGTGCGAGTGCCGAGTGTTGACTGATGAGTGATTGGGAGGCATGAGTGACAGTGAGGTTGCTCGAGGGGCTGATGTTCAGTGACTGTGAGGTGTTGAGTGACTGTTATTGAGTGATGGTGAGGTGCTGAGTGACTGATTACGAGTGATGATTTTTCCCGAGGGGCGGTTTAAAAATTATAATTTGCTGAGATTTTGATTATGATTCGTTTCATCTTTCAAATAGATATTTTTGGGAGTTTTACTAAGAAATACTGGAAAATATACTTGTTTTAAGGAATTTCTACGGAACCTGGTTTGAACTTCTATATACCTTATTGAGCCATGGCATTTTATTATTTTGTGGATTGGTGTATTTGTGCTGTGTGTTTCTTATTCTCAGACTGTGATTTATTTTCACTACTACTGATATGGCGTACTCATCATTACTCCCTGTACCTCTGTGTACAGATCTAGGTACTAGTGCGGAGCAATAGCCATATTTGTTCGTTATCAACAGCATTTACGGGATTTCGAGGTAACTGTTCAGCGTCCGCAGCTTCTCCACTTCCCTTCTTCTTATAGTATTAGCATTTGATTCATAGACATTTACTAAGACATTAGTAGAGTTAGTTATATTCTTAGATGCTCGTGACCATGTTGACTCCAGTCCTGGGGGATTTGTTTAGACAGTAGATTATATTATTATGTTTGCTTAAAGACTTAGAGAAAATTTTTATACTCTGTCGCTCGTTATTATTGATTTTTGAGAAATTATATTAAAACAAATGTGTAGTTAGTGATGGTTGGCTAGCCTAGTTCCACGATAGGCGCCATCACGACCTGTTAGGATTTGGGATTGTGACAAGTTGGTATCAGAGCTCTAGGTTACATAAGACTCAACAGTCATGAGCAGGTTTAGTAGAGTCTTGCGGATCGGTACGGAGACGTCTGTACTTATCTTCAAGAGGCTGCAGAACCCTTAGGAAACATTCCACATTCTTGAATTCTTGTCATGCGAATCCATTTTATTCATCCAAAAGCGTAACTCCTTGAATTCCTTTCATGTATTCGAATGTGCGCGCGAGAGCTTGGTATCAATTGTGCGTCATTGGCTTGTTACTTCCATGGGTGACATGTGATTTTTAACATGTTAATAATGGGCCAGTCGGAAGGACTTGAGGCCGGATTTTGTCTGTGGCTTGTGTCTTGAGATTTCAATTGGGTGAGCACATGTGTTGGGGGACTTATATGTCTATTTGTGTCCTTATTGATGGAACTTTGTGACTAGATGACTACATGATGAGTGTGATCGGATAGTTAGATGTATTCAGGTTGTTTGAATTGTGACCAAAATTAATTGGCGGGAGATGTGGAAAGAACCATTGATTATTTGACTTCTGTATTGAGTTAGAATATGGCTTTGAGTTATGAGTATTGAAGGACCTCTCGTGTAATTTAGTTGTGGAGTGAAGTCGGTTTTTCTGTTATGTTCTGAGTTCCTGTGATGTCTTTTGAGCTGACCAATGCCCCATCAACGTCTATGTATTTGATTGCCGGTGTATTCAGCCGTGTTATAAATCCTTTGTTATTATATTTATTGATGGCAGCCTGCCGTACTCTCATAGCCAGGGATTGCATACTCGGCATTTGATGATGGTATTACAAGGATATAGGGAGGAGAAGCTTTGTGCGAAGTTCTCCAAGTGTGAATTGTTGGCTCCGTTTGGTAGCATTATTGGGACATATGGTGTCCAGTGAAGGTATCTATGTGTCAGACGAGCATGAGTAGAGATTCCAGAAGCTCAATAATTCCTTGGCTACAACTCCAGTGTTAGTGTTGCCATCAACTTCAGGTTCTTATACCGCTTAATGGGATGTCTTGGGGGCATGCAGTGGTTGTGTTCTAATGTAACAAGGTATAATGATTGAGTGATAGCTATGATTTTTGGAAGTGTATAGGGAGATATCATTCTGAGGTTAAGCAGGCAGGGGTATCTCCTGCGGGTTGTCCTGAGGTGTGTGACCCTTATGTTGATCTGTAGTAAGTTCTCTCTATTAGTAAATAATGTATGTTGTAATTTGAGTTTAGATCGCTTGTGGGAGTTGGGATGACCATTACAATGGTGAATGCGTGATTTTCATACGAGTTGAGGGTTAGATGGTCTGGGTCATATGAGCGTATGAAGAATTTAGTTGAATCCCACCACAGTATGGTGGCAGTGATAATGTGTGGGAATCATGAGTTATTGTTTGTCTTGATCCTTGCCCTTGAGCCAAGTAGGGGAGTTCGTTATTGATAAGTTGATTACATGATTATGTGTTGTATTGGTTTCAGTTCGAGGTATGTTGGTGAATCAGTTATTTCCCTGCAGAGGTAGAGTCTGGGAATGGCTCGAGTAACGGGAAATTCTTCGATACAGGTTGTAATGTACCTTACGGATAATGGAATTTATTGAATGATTGAGTTTTACTTGAAAGGGTAGTGTGTGCAGTGTATGAGTTTGATTGTTGCTCCAAATGTGTGGATTACTTTCCTAGTATGTGGATTGCAAGCGGGGTCAGGTCGTTCTGTTTACTTCATTAGTGTAATTGAAATTGCGTAGAGTGATTGACGTTCGAGAATAGTTAAGACAGATTCAAGGTTATATGTAGCAATCGAGGATCTTCAAGGTGTGAGAAGGGCTAGAATTGAGATTTACGGGGAAGGTGTCAAAGCTTGTAGTGTATTTGCATTATCATGGATTCTATTCATGAGTATCAGGAAAGCAAAGGTAATGACTTTAAATTCTCATGAAGTCTATTCAGGGTAAGTATTTTTGATGTGGTGCTCTGGGGATGTTTGGGAGAGTATTCAGCGGCTTGTGAGCCTTAGACGGTATATTCTTTTATGCTCGGGTTTCGTGCGGTGAGTCAGGATTGAGAATTGCAGTATTATGGCAAGAAAAAGTATCAATTCGAAGGTAAGTCAGAAGGAACTTGGATAAATAGGACAACTTGGTAGTACGTCGGATCGACATGATAAGGGATATGGTTAGTTCTTTGGGTGTTTATAAGGTAATGAGTTGTTACAAGTGTTTCTTAGCAATTCTCTTGGAATTTGGTGGCATGCATAACTTGGTTGAGTTGGAAGGATTCAATCTTGGCGGTTTGGTGTTGTACAAATGTGATTCGGGAGTTCTTGATGGTTTCTACCACGGTTAGAGATGTATATTTCTACTGGCGTGAGGGCCATGTGATGTATAGTGATTTTGCTTCTAGATGGGATCAAATGGAAAGTTCTTGTCTAGTTGGGTACTTAGTTTTTTGTGGCTAGGAAGAGAGCATGAAGTTCTCATATTTATCATAGGATTGCATGGCGTATGCGGTATTTTGTGTTTAATGGAGAGTGGCATATGTGAGGTCACGGTTGAGTTCTGGAAAGAAGGTCAGAACTGGCAGTTTCAGATGATAGGTAAAGGATACCACTATTGGGTGGCTGGATGAGAGTATACATTCATTACGGACAATGTGTTTAAGGCAATGTGTTTGAATAAGGGTGCTTCATTGGTGTTACGACGCTCTCTTGTTGGATCGACTACTGATATTCAAGGTTTCTTGGTGACACAGAGGAATTATGGGGGTATCCCTCGTGAAATGATAATGTATTAGGGGCGTGTTATATATTTGAGTGGTGGAATTGGGATCAGATATGGTAATTGGTGCCCCTCATGGATTTTGAGACTGGGAGTTTTCATGAACAGATTATTTTTGTAGTTGTGAACTACTAGGATGCGAGCAAAGCTAGTCGGGTGTTAGTATAGGTCATGATTGTAAAGACCCGTAAAATTTCAAGTCTAAAAACAATGCCCGAACGGGTTCCCATGTGGTTATAACTGTAGAAATTCTTAAAACGGACCCTTTGATGGAGTAAAAGTACCCCGGGACTTAAAAGATAAAATTTTCCAGATTTGCGCAGGTCTGCGGTCCACTATGAGATCGCATATCAGGTTTGCGGACCGCATAGTGGTCGCATACTTGGACAGTTTGTTGTCCATTTTGAGGACATCTATGCGGCCTAGAATGC
The DNA here is from genome assembly GCA_005239525.1 of Nicotiana knightiana. Lineage (NCBI taxonomy): Eukaryota > Viridiplantae > Streptophyta > Magnoliopsida > Solanales > Solanaceae > Nicotiana > Nicotiana knightiana. The sequence goes on from ML436469.1 coordinate 6,462, forward strand.
GATCACATTTCACAAATGCGGACCGCATAGTTGTCGCATTCTTGCGCCTTGATTTTTGCGGAGGGAGTTATGCGACGCACTATGAGATCGCGTAACAGGTATGCTGACCGCATAGTGGTAGCACACCTGGGCAGTCTGCTTCTCTTTTTGGCCAAGCTGAAGGCCACTTATGCGACAGGTATGCGGAGCACATAATAGGAATGCGATCGCATTCCTGACTGCACACCTGCTTCGGGGCTTCTAATTTATAATTTTAAAACCCAACCCCCAGTTTAATAAAACACCCCTCCCCTTCATTTTTAAAGGATATCTGATTAAAATAGAGAGAAGTGAGAGTGGGTTATAGTGAGAGAAGTCCCCATATTCTCCAAATTGGTCCTCCATCTCTACTTAGGCCTGAAAGTAATCGAGTGGTCGTCATCTTCTTCACCATGAGAGGTAAGTCTTCACCCTATTTCCCCAAATTTTCAGGTTTTGATTAAAAATGGAGCACATGAATTGTTCTTGAAGATAAAAGCTAAGACCTTGCATGCATGTGAATAATCTACCATAATCTAGCAAAGGGAAGTAAGCTAGAGCAATCTTTCACTATAAAAGGGCTAGTTAATCTAAGGGATCACAAAGTGTTTGGTAAAATGCCTAAATTAGTTCATGATTTCTAATTCTAAGTCTCAACATGGAATCTTGTAAACTAGATTGAAGGTGATAGAAGGTTCGGTGGGTTGAAAATAGATATTAAAGGAGAAATTTTGACTCGAGGTATGTATGGCTAACTTTAATCTTCGTAGAGTCACCTTATTGGTGTCCGAGCATTCGGTATGAGTTTCTGGCATATACATATGTGAATCGATTTTTCCAAAGTGTTGAGGCGTAAGATTCTGTATTCTGATTGTCCTAGTTGATTACCATGCCACCATGCTATATGAGATTGTGAAAAGGTGATTTCTTTGTCATATGTTACTCCATTTATTGCTTCAAGTTTTGGGATAGAACCCGAACAGCTTCACAAGCAATTCTCTGTGTCGACTCTGGTTGGTGATTCTATTACGGCCGTGCGAGTCTATAGGAATTGTGTTGTCACGGTGCGTGGTCGGGATACCACGGCCGATCTTATTGAGTTATAAATGGTAGATTTTGATGTAATTATGGGGATGGATTGGCTCTATTCGTGCTTTGCTAAACTCGACTGCCGAACCAGAATTATGAGGCTCGAGTTTCCTAATGAACCAGTTATCGAGTGCGAGGGGAATAATGTTGTGCCAAAAGGTACGCTTATTTCCTACCTTAAGGCCTCAAAGATGATCAGAAAAGGGTGCATCTACCATTTGGTCTGGGTTGCGGACACCACTTCAGAGGTGCCTGCTCCTGAATCTGTGCCTGTTGTGAATGCATTTCTTGAACTATTTCCGGACGAGCTTCCTGGGATTCTACCAGATAGAGAGATCGATTTCGGGATTGATGTATTTCCAAATATGCAGCCAATATCTATTCCACCCTATCGAATGGCGCCAGCAGAATTGAGAGAGTTAAAAGAGCAATTGAAAGATCTATTAGAAAAGGGCTTCATTCGGCCAAGTGTGTCGCCTTGGGGCGCACCGGTTCTTTTTGTCAGAAATAAAGACGGATCGCTTTGGATGTTTATTGATTATCGGCAGCTCAACAAGGTCACCATCAAAAACAAATACCCATTGCCTCGGATAGATGATTTGTTTGACCAGTTGCAAGGTGCTAAGTTCTTCTCAAAGATTGATTTGCGGTCAGGGTATCACCAGTTAAAGATCAGGGAGCAAGATATTCCTAAGACTGCCTTCAGGACTCGATATGGGCACTTTGAATTTCTGCTAATGTCTTTTGGGCTAACCAACGCCCCAAGAACTTTTATAGATCTTATGAATCGGGTTTTCGAACCGTTTCTTGACTCTTTTGTGATTTTCTTCGTTGACGATATCATTGTTTATTCGCGAAGTCAGGAAGATCATGCTAATCACCTCGGGGCAGTTCTGCAGACTCTTCATGAACACACGTTGTATGCAAATTTTTCAAAATGTGAATTTTGACTGGAATCAGTCACCTTTTTGGGCCATGTTGTTTCCAGGGAAGGGATTCAGGTTGATCCCCAAAAGATTGCAGCGGTAAAGGATTGGCCTAGACCAACGACCCCGATAGAGATTCACAGTTTCTTGGGTTTGGCTGGATCTTATCAGAGATTCTTCGAGGGATTCTCTACCCTCGCCTCCCCACTGACTAAGCTGACGCAGAAAGAGGTTAAGTTTCAGTAGTCCGATGCTTGCGAAAAGAGTTTTCAAGAATTGAAATCAAGATTGACTTCGGCGCCAGTTGACCTTGCTAGAAGGTTCAGAAGGGTGTGTGGTGTATTGTGATGCTTCAAGGGTTGGTTTGGGGTGCGTATTGATGCAATGGGTAAGGTAATAGCATATGCTTCTAGGCAGCTCAAGATTCATGAGAAGAATTACCCGACACATGATTTGGAGCTCGCGGCGGTTGTGTTTGCATTGAAGATCTGGCGGCATTATCTTTATGGGTCCATGTGGACATGTTCACGGGCCACAAGAGTCTTTAGTATTTATTCAAGCAGAAGGAGTTGAACTTAAGGCAGTGGAGGTGGTTAGAATTGCTCAAGGATTATGTTATAAATATTTTGTACCATCCAGGAAAGGCGAATGTGGTAGCTGACGCTCTTAGTCGGAAATCCATGGGTAGCTTGACTCATTTGGAAGCAGGTCAGAGGCCTTTGGCTTGGGAGGTTTATCAGTTGGCCAGTCTGGGGGTATGCCTTTTGGCCTCAGATGAAGGGAATGTTGTGGTGCGTAATAGAGTGGAGTTTTCGCTTGTAGCGGAAGTCAAGGGAAAGAAATTCAGGGATCCAGCTTTGGCACAGTTGAGAGAAGCAATTTTGAATCACAAGACTACAACATTTTCACTCGGCAATGAGGACGGTGTTTTACGGTGCCATGGGAGACTATGTGTTCTGGATGTGGATGATCTTGGGGAGAGAGTTATGGCAGAGGCTCACAATTCCAGGTATTCTGTATACCCAGGTTCTATGAAGATGTATCACGACCTTAAGGAGATTTATTGGTGGAATGGTATGAAGAGGGGATTGGCGGACTTTGTGGCTATGTGTCCAAATTGTCAGCAAGTGAAGGCCGAGCATCAGAGGCCTGGTGGGTTGGCACATCTTATGGAAATACCAATGTGGAAATGGGATGTGATCAATATGGACTTCGTGGTAGGGTTACCCCGCACTCAGCGCAAGTTCGACTCAATTTGGGTAATAGTGGATCGACTCATGAAGTCGGCGCATTTCTTGCCAGTCAAGTCCACCGATACTGCAGAATACGCTCAGTTGTATATAAAAGAAATAGTCAGGCTCCATGGCACTCCAGTATCTATTATCTCGGATCGAGGGGCCCAGTTCACAACTAACTTTTGGAAGAAATTTCAGCAAGGTTTGGGTACGCAGGTAAATCTCAGCACAACTTTCCACCCGCAAACAGACGGTCAGGCAGAGCGGACCATTCAGACGCTTGAAGATATGTTACGGGCTTGTGTATTAGATTTCAAGGGTAGCTAGGATGATCACTTTTCGCTTATAGAATTTGCTTCTAATAATAGTTTCCATGCTAGTATTCAGATGGCCCTATTTGGGGCATTGTACAGGAGGAGGTGTAGGTCTCCGATTGGATGGTTCGAGGTTGGTGAGGCGGAACTGCTAGGACCGGATCTTGTGCACCAAGCTATGGAAAAAGTTAAAGTCATTCAGGAGAGGATGAAGACTGCTCATAGTCGTCAGAAATCCTATGCGGACGTTCGTCGAAGAGATTTTGAGTTTCAAGTAGATTATTGGGTATTCTTGAAGGTGTCTCCCATGAAAGGAGTGATGCAGTTTGGGAAGAAAGAGAAATCGAGCCCAAGGTAAGTCGGTCCATATATGATTTCTCAAAGGATAGGGCAGGTGGCGTATAGGCTGGAAGTGCCCCCTGAGATGTCATTAGTGTACCCGGTGTTTCATGTGTCCATGCTGAAGAAGGTAGTTGGAGATCCATCTGTCATCGTGCCGGTTGAGACCATTGAAATTAATGAAAAGTTTTCATATTAAGAGGTTCCGATTGCTATTCTTGATAGGAAAGTTCGTAGGTTGTGAAACAAAGAGGTCGCTTCAGTCAAAGTATTATGGAGGAGTCAACAATTCGAAGAGGCCACGTGGGAAGCGGAAAATCAAATGAAAGAGAAATATCCCAACTTGTTTGAATAAATCCGGTAGTGGTTTTGAAAGTTGTCATCTCTAAGCAATTACATTGGTGTCAAATTTCTTGCAAAACACTCCAATCCCCTAATTACCCTACTATTGTGACTTCTCAAACTTTGTGCCATAAACGTATATGTTGTTGTGATTAGTTGGATCATGTGAAACTCCTTGTAATAGCTGAATTATGTGCAACTCATTGTAATAGTTGAATTATGTGCAAATTTGTGGAGTTAACTGAACTATGTGAGGCTTGTGGAAGTAATTGAATTATATGCAACTTGTTGAAATGATCGGATTATGTGCAAGTTGATAGAGTAATTAAAAATGTGTGGAATTGGTTAAAATATGTTTTGGGGGCTCTCTGGCAGGTAGATAGGCCTAATTACAAAGGAAACTCTGGCAGAATTTTCAGGAAATATCGGAGTTAGTAAAAATTTAGGGGTTGGCATGTTTTGTGTTCTCTTAACTAAATGATTCCTCGATCCTCATTCGAGGATGAATGATTCTAAGTGGGAGATAATGTAAAGACCCGTAAAATTTCAAGTCTAAAAACAATGCCCGAATGGGTTCCATTGTGGTTATAACTGTAGAAATTCTTAAAAAGGACCCTTTGATGGAGTAAAAAGTACCCCGGGACTTAAAAGATAAAATTTTCTAAATTTCCGTAGGTCTACGGTCCACTATGCGATCGCAGATCAGGTATGCGGACCGCATAGTGGTCGCATACTTGGACAGTTTCCTGTCCATTTCGAGGACAGCTATGCGGCCTAGAATGTGATCACATTTCACGAATGCGGGCCGCATAGTTGTCGCATTCTTGCACCTTGATTTTTGCGGAGGGAGTTGTGCGACGCACTATGCGATCACATAACAGGTATGCGGACCGCATAGTAGTCACACACCTGGGCATTCTGCTTCTCTTTTTGGCCCAGCTAAAGGCCACTTATGCGACAGGTATACGGACCGCATAACAGGAATGCGATCGCATTCCTGACCACACACCTGCTTCGAGGCTTATAATTTATAAATTTAAAACCCGACCCCCAGTTTAATAAAATACCCCTCCCCTTCATTTTTAAAGGCTATCTGATTAAAATAGAGAGAAGTGAGAGTGGGTTATGGTGAGAGAAGTCCCCATCTTCCCCAAATTGGTCCTCAATCTCTACTCAGGCCTGGAAGTAATCGAGTGGTCATCATCTTCTTCATCATAAGAGGTTCACCCCATTTCCCCAGATTTTCAGGTTTTGGTTAAAAATGGAACACATGAATTGGTTCTTGAAGATAAAAGCTAAGACCTTACATGTATGTGAATAATCTACCATAATCTACCAAAGGGAAGTAAGCTAGGGTAATCTTTCACTAAAAAGGGGCTAGTTAATCTAAGGGATCACATAGTGTTTGGTAAAATTCCCAAATGAGTTCATGATTTCTAATTTTAAGTCTCAACATGGAATCTTGTAAAATAGATTGGAGGCGATAGAAGGTTTGGTGGGTTGAAAATAGATATTAAATGGGAAATTTTGACTCGAGGTATGTATGGCTAACTTTAATCTTCGTAGAGTCACCTTGTTGGTGTCCGAGCATTCAGTATGAGTTTCTGGCGTATGCATATGTGAATAGATTTTTCCAATGTGTTGAGGCATAAGATTCTATTCTCTTATTGTCCTAGTTGATTACCATGCCACCATGCTATATGATATTGTGAAAAGGTGATTTCTTTGTGCTTATTCCATCAGGTGCAAAGCTCGTTAAATGTTGAATACATAGGTATGAGAGGATGTGCTGCAAAACGAAAGAAATGATAACGAAACAAATTGTTGAATGTATCTAAGTGCTAAATGCTGTGTAGAAAGTGATGGAAAGGAAATGTGGATTTATCTAATTGAACTATATGTTGATGGTATGCTGTATATGACCCACTGTTTGGTGAAGATTACTATGGCCTTGATTTCATATGGTTAATTGGTTTTTACGAATGTATATTCTTGATGATGAAAATCCTTATGATTGAATTGATTGGTTGATGTTACTATCAAATGTGATTGTAAGGTGGGATCAGGTTGCACGTCGCAACAGAAGTAATAAGGGTGTAATGTGATTGTAAGGTGGGATCGGGTTGCACGCCGCAACAGAATTATACGGTGGGATCGGGTTTCACGCTGCAACAGAAGGAATAAGGGTGGAATATGATTGTAAGGTAGGATCGGGTTGCGCGCCGCAACAAGAGAACGATTGAAATAAGAAACTGTGGAACTCTCATTTGTGTTTTGTGTATCTCTGTGCATTATTTGTTTGGTTTCTTTGACTGTCTCCTATCTGTGTATTATTTGATTTTACTTGGAGTAAAGCTTGTTCATACATACTAGTACTATTTCATGGCACTAACGTCCCTTTTTCCGAGGGCGCGACATCTTTTATATGGATGTAGGTGGTTCTGTAGCAGGTAGCTCGGTCCATTGTTAGTGGTGCCTCCTCTTCATCTCTTCAGCAGTTCTGGTGAGCCCCATTTTCTCTCGGGGCCGTGTGTGGACTATATCATTCTCTTTTTCTTATATTGAAATAAGTATAGCCGGGGCCTTGTTACCGGCAAGTCTATGTAAACTCCTAGTACTGTTAGAGGCTCCGTAGACACGAGGTGGATTGAATATATGTATATTTTGGGCGGCAGTTGTATTCACTTGTGATCGTGGATCGCATTGGAAATGTTGTATGTAACTTGTATGTTTTTGGGATTATCAACTGCTAAAATGTTAAGGAAGAAATGAACTTAAGTTGTAAATCTATGCTCAATTTTTAATTTGCTACTTCCTATGGAACATTGTATATTATGAACATGGGGTAATGCGTTGGGTAGGAAAGACAATCCAGGTCCACTTGGCCGGGTTCATCCGGTTAGGCGCCGGTCTCGCCCCTCGATTTTGGGGCGTGAAAATGATTCAGTCATTATGAACCTTTGGAGAATTATCTACCTGTTGTGGATGATCAGAGTTGATTTAGAATATAATTATTGGTAGGCCAGTATGGGTGTGTGTTCTACACCGAGTCGGAATTGTTGACCCCAAATTGTTATTGTTGAGGGATGTTCCATTTGATTGTTGCTGAGATTATTCGTGTTTTGGAGTGATCTATTACCTTTCGGTGTTTCGAGGAGTTGTGATCGTTGGTTATATATATGCATAGGGTGTAGTTCTATCGGGCCTTTACAACGAGATTTGAGTAAGGTAAGTAATTGGGTGTTACAAGATTGAGACGTATTGGCTATGTTCTTTTTGGTTCGGGTCGCATGATATCGTCTGATTTCCCCGTGGTTATGGCAATGCACTTTGAGTAATTGATGTCAAATTTTGCATGTTTATTGATTTTGAGAAATGTGGCTTGGAATATGTCATGTGGTCCAGTGGTTGGATGGGATCACGCTTTACAGCTCAGTTAGATAGAGGTATGATCTTTGGTGTCGGATTTGTGTGATATGGTTTCACAATGTGTATCAGGATTTTAGCATGATGTGGTAATGGAAATAGTAATGGCAGGATAGTCCTCTCGTGTGCGTCTTCTCTATTTTATGAATTGAGCTCTTGGGATGTTGTTATTGAGTGCACGAGTTGCACAAGTTATGGCTCTGGATGGTATTGATGCTGATCGGACGAATGGCTGATGGTTTCTACGCGTTTCTTTCATCATCGGCACCATATGAAGGTGTTTAAGCGAGGCTTTGTTTGATAAGAGGTTATTTACCGGTATTGGGTTGTTATGAGCAGCGATTGGGATTAGGGGTCATCGCTATGAGTGTTGAGTCATGTGGTATATTATGTGATTTCATCTTGTGTTGTGGATATGGTTTGATACATCGTGTTCAGACTATTTCAGCTTATAGTCGTGGAAATTCGATCTTGTGAATGGACTCAGAAGTGGAAATTTAGTTCTAAGGTTTATGGGTCAGGATTGGATTTCGAAATTTCAACTGTGTTGTGCTATTAGACCTATATGGGGTAGAGTGACGTGGGATCACCTCCGAATATGTGCATGGTAGGTTACACAACAATTTTGGTGGTGTTTGGAACAACTCTAGGCACGTTCGAGGACGAACGTGTGTTTAAGTGGGGGAGAATGTAACGACCCGGCCGGTCATTCCATAGAAATTTCATTATTATTCCTATTTTTGCCTTGTCATAGGTTGATTATACTGTTTATGATGTGTTAGAGTTGGTAGGCTCGGAATCGGAATGGCTGTTGCAAGAATGTAGTCATTTAGTCTTTAAAAATAGCCTTATAGTTGGAAAAGTCAACTTAGAGTTGACTTATTGGTAAACAACCTCGTAATGCGGATTTTATGGCTCGTATAGCTTCGTTAGGTGATTTGGGACTTAGGAGTGTGTCCGGAATATTTTGTGATGTCCGGCATAGAATTAGGCTTGAATTGGCGAAAGTCAGTTTTTGCCGATTTCCGGTCGGCAGTGGAAAATAGGCTATCGGGGTCGGAATGGAAATTCGACAGTTGAAACAGGTTCATAATGTCATTTTGGTTATGTGGGCAAAATTTCAGATCAATCGGAGGTGTTTTGGATAGTTTCGGCATCGTTGATGGAATTTAGAAATTTCAAAGTTCATAGGCTTGAATTCAATGTGATTTTTGTGTTTTGATGTTTCGAAGCTCGACTAAGTTCGTATTGTATTTTGGGACGTGTTGGTATATTTGGTTGAGATTTCGAGGGCCTCGGGTGGATTTCGGAAGGTTAACAGATCAATTTAGACTAGAAGAAAAACTGCTGCATTTTTTTCACAGCAGCGTGAACAGTACCGCGTGAATAGTACCGCGTGAACAGCACCGCGTGAACAATACCGCAAAAATTCTGGACAGTGTATATATAATGAGCAGTCCGAGTTTTCTTCCATTTTTGAACGAGATTTGAGATTTTGGAGCGATTTTGAAGAGGGAAGACGATTGTTCTTCATTGAGGTAAGGATTTTGGACCCAATAACTCGATTATATGTGATTAAGGACCAAATTTAACAGTGTTTAATTGGAAAAAATCAGTAGAAAAAGGTGAAATTAGGGCTTGAGTTTAAGAGGCCTTTTAGGGATGATTTGAGGGGTCAAACGGACTTCGATTTTAGCGTTCTTTATATGTACAAACTCGTGAGATGATGAAGAACATTTTAGTATAAAATTTTTCGAGTTCCGAGACGCGAGCCCGGGGGGGAGGAGGGGGGGGGGTTTGGCTAATTTCGAGTTTTGTGCTTAAATTGATATTTTTCAATTGGAATTCATCCCCTTAGCATAATTTGATGTGAAAAATCTGAACTTGATAGATTTGGAGCACTCGGGAGTTCATTCGAGAGGCAAGTGTGTTGCGTAATAGTTTTTTTGGGCTAGTTTGAGCTAAGTAATGTCTTTAAATCCTGTCCTGAAGGTATGAAACCCCGGTCTTTACATCATTTCACGGGTTTGGAGTGACACACACACTGGATGACGAGTGTGGGGCGTGAACGAATTGGAAATTTAGAAATATGTTTCCTTTTTAGGAAACTATTGAGTTGCGAAACTGCTTTTAAAGCCTAGTCTTTATAGTATTGATATGTTTTTATATAATTGGGCTGTAAGCCATGTTTGGGGCCTAGTGTCGATCTGTTTTAACCCCTTGGAGGCTATTTTCCTGATAATTCCTCACTTAGAATTATGATTTTACACTCAGTCTTTCATAATAAATTGTTTTGACACTCAGCGCTTGTTGATATTAATTATTGAAATGAAATACTGTTTTGGGTCGAGAACCATGTTTATTTATGGCCCGAGTGGCATGTTGAGAGTGTCTGACTGAGTGAGGCCGATGACCAATATTGTGAGGATGTTATGATATGAGAGAGGCCGAGTGCCTGAGAGTGATTGATGCCATGATTTGGCTTGCTTGTAGCGCTTGGTCTATAGGAGCCCCTCCAGAGTCTGTACACACCCTCAGTGAGCGTAGGTACCTACTGAGTGCGAGTGCCGAGTGATGAGTGATGAGTGATTGGGAGGCATGAGTGACAGTGAGGTTACCCTAGGGGCTGACGTTGAGTGACCGTGAGGTGCTGAGTGACTGTTATTGAGTGATGGTGAGGTGCTGAGTGACTGATTATGAGTGATGATTTTTCCCGATGGGCGGTTTAAAAATGATATTACTGAGCTTTTGATTATGATTCGTTTCATCTTTCAAACTGATATTTTTAGGAGTTTTACAGAGAAATACTAGAAAATATACTTGTTTTAAAGAATTTTTACGGAAACTGGTTTGAAATTCTATATACCTTATTGAGTCGTGGCATTTTATTGTTTTGGGGATTGGTGTATTTGTGTTCTGTGTTTCTTATTCTCAGACTGTGATTTATTTTCATTACTACTGAGTTGGCGTACTCATCATTACTCCCTGTACCTCTGTGTACATATCCAGGTACTAGTGCGGAGCAGTATCCATATTCGTTCGTTATCAGCAGCATTTACGGGATTTCGAGGTAGCTGTTCAGCGTCCGCAGATTCTCCACTTCCCTTCTTCTTATAGTATTAGCATTTGATTCATAGAAATTTACTAAGACAATAGCAGAGTTAGTTATATTCTTAGATGCTCGTTACCATGTTGATTCCAGTCCTGGAGGATTTGTTTAGACAGTAGATTATATTATTATGTTTGCTTAAAGACTTAGAGAAAATTTTTATACTTTGTCTCTCTTTATTATTTATTTTTGAGAAATTATATTAAAAAAAGTGTAGTTATGTGATGATTGGCTAGCCTAGTTCCACGATAGGCGCCATCACGACCTGTTAGGATTTGGGGTCGTGTCACATCATTGTCGTGATACATGTGCGTTTTGTGAGTTTGACATGTTTTAACCTGAAAACAAATAATCTTTGACAAGAACAAGTGTGAAAATAACATGTGTTATCAAAATTAGCAGTAAAACAATCACTATTATCTTTAGGCCCCACGGTGGGCGCCAAACTATTTACCCTAAAATCTGAGTAACAATTAAATTTATATTGAGGCCTTAAAGATACATGATTTAGTCCAATGCTAATTAATAAAAAAGAGATTAAATGTATAGATCAAAGAGGTAGGCTGAATCAAACCAGTGTGTGAGCAAGTCTCGACCTCGAGCTATGGTGGCCTCGAGCTAAGCTAATTAGAACAACACTGTAGGAATAATCAAATTAAGAGACAATGAGCGATGAGAAAGAAAGTAAGAGTGTATATTCTTTGCCCATGATTGATGATCATTACAAATGAATGGGCTCTCCTTTATATAATAAGGGAATCCTAAATAAGGTACATTTTCATTTTTAGTAAGGAATGTGATTGTACAATTGTCTAACCTCCTAGTACAAATTCGTACAAATCTGATCCGAAATTTACGCCTTTATCTTTGTGCCATTGTGGGAATCTCGCTTATTCTGTTACAAACCCATAACGACATTATCTCGGGGTAGACCATACTCGACCCAACTCATCGTGCGCTTCGATCTTCGAGCCTTGTACTCCGTTATCAGACTCGAACATGGTTCATTGGGTTCAATGAACTCGCACTCGAAGTGACTCTTCAAGCCCACGAAATCGGGCATAGCTGATTTTGATCGTACACAACTCTCCTCTCTCGCTCTTTTACATATTTCATAGTTTTGAAAACATAACGTAAGCGTCCAATGTGTGGTTTGCTGCCCTACGTAGAATTCACGGAAGTTCTATAATTTCTATTGTTAGTATTACAGAATAGTATTATGGTCTATCCTGTAAAAAATTAATCTAAAACCTTAGGCAATGTGAGGAATTAAATTCCTTAAAGGAACACAAATTTCTATCTTTTTTCTTACTATTTTTGTGTTCATAGTTTTAATAAATTTATTTTTTCCTCGTTAAATAAATAAATATATATATATATATATATATATATATGTGTGTGGGGTGGGTGGGGAAGGGGGTTTACTAACCTACTATATAGTTTTAGTAGGTTAGCCTTGTATACATATTTTATTTCTCCAAAATACCCTTATTAACAACATTAAATTTAAGGACCTTTTTGTTCTTTCTAAAATCCACATTTAAAAGGCGGAGTAAATTTCCCATATATTTTGTGACGACCCAATAGGTCATTTTGAGCACTACCCCTTATTTCTGTGTTCTGAAACCTCTCATAGCTCCATTTAGTATTATATGACTTGCGTGCGTGGTCCGTGTCATTTTTCGAAAGATTTTATGTGAAATTTTGAAGAAAACGTAATTTTTAGCTTAAAATAAGGTTTGGGTCAACCACGGTCAACATTCTTAGTAAACGACCTTGGATCGGTGTTTTGACAATTCTGGTAGGTTCATATGATGTTTTTGGACATGTACGCATGTTTGGTTGGAGTCCTGGTAGCCCCGAGGGCGTTTCGGTGCACTATGTGGCAAGTTGGAAAAAAAAAGTTTAAACTTTGAAAAAATCCTTGAGTTTTGATGACCGAATCATGATATTTGATGTTGTTTTGATGATTTGAGTGAGTGGGCGAGTTTATATGATGTTACACTAGTGTGCATGTTCGGATTGGAGCCCGAGAAACTAGAGTGAGTTACGTACGAGTTTTGGTTAATTTTGGAACTGCTGGTGCAAATATGTTGTTGGCGCTAAGTTGCAGGTCTCGCGATGTTAGGATCGCAAATGCGATATGGGAGATGGGGGCTGGGTTTTGCTTTTGCAAAGAATCCTTCGCATTTACTGATTGCTTGTGGTCCGCATTTGTGACCATTTAGTCACTTTTGCAAATGTAGGGATTCCCGGACAGCTTCGCAAATGCGAAGCTTGCACCGTAATTGCGATGGTTGGGGCCTTCGAATATGCGAGGTAATTGTCGCATTTTCGGCTTTTGGGGCACCGTTGCACTAGTCGCTTTTTCGCCGAATTTTGCAATTGCGGACATCGCAGTTGCATTATCTGCAGCTGGGTAAAAACATGGAAAAATGGGACTTAGCTCATTTTACTGTATTTTTCAACCCCAAACTCTCTAAAGGGATTTTTGAAGAATATTTGTCCACAAATTCAATAAAAAGAAACTTTAACTAGTTTTCAATCAATTTCTATTACTTTTCCATAAATTTTAACATCAAATATGCGGATTCAAGGTAGAAATTATGGGTTATGGGTAGAATTTAGGAATTTATAAAGTTGATTCTTTCGATTACAAAAAATAATTAGTGAACTCAACCAACAAGATAATTCAAAGATATCACAAGTTATGCATCTCTCGATTACATGAACATGTGAATATAGTTTCAACAATTAAAACATCCAAAAAGATTCAATACATAAAAACTAGAGTTATAATCCACTCAGCACCGACATTTAGCCTCATATCCGATAGAACTCTGTTCCAAACCTCCATCACGCTGGTAATAATGCAAGAAACACGAGGACTTCATACTTTGAAAGCTCAATCACCAAGCCACAACTAATACCACCAGGCACACATCCCGCAAGCTAAACCTCAAGGAGCACAGAACGAAAATGACTGAATATGAAATAAGGAACACATAAGGAAACCATCAAACAACAAGTCCGACAGGCACAACTCTCTATCAATTCTAACTTACACAACAATATAACAAGGAAGGAGTTAAGGCACTTGAACAAATCACAAGGATCCCATCCTGGTATAACTTATATCATGGTACTCAGCCCGATTCGAATACTTCAAATCACATGAAATCACGAGGGTTTCGCCCTCAACTCTAAATCGCTAATATGATATATACCCCACCAACTGGAACTTTTCACTAGGTCACTTCCCTCAACAAAATTACAACACGTACTGGCTCCCACACCGGTGGAGCATAAGAATCATAGCTCGCAACCACTATACTCAGGAATCACATCAAGCCTACCGTAGTGGACAACAGGAAATTACTACTAGTCTCATATCTCTCAATAATGAATAGAAACAAACAATAGACACGAGCTACCACTCACCGAATCTCCCAACATGAGAAAACACTAAAATAGAGTGCAAAGCATGAAACCCACTCATAAACGAAATGACAAATGAGGGAACCTGTCCCGACAAACAGAGCTATAATGAAATACAAATGGTGCCCCTCTGTACCAAATCAAAACATACCTGAACGATAACATCTGCCACAATGGCCTTCAGCCTACTATATAAAACAGATCAATGGGTCGGGCGTCCCTTTCTTGGGCGCCCTCTACTCATCTGAATCCCCTGCTGTAACACATCTGCCTGGAGCCTGGGACAATCTCTCACCCTGTGACTGGTATCTCCACACTCAAAACAACCTCTCTGCTGGTGTGGCTGTGGAAATTATGCGATACGATTACTCTGGGACCCACGAGTAACTGGAACCCCATGCGAAGCCGGTAATGCAAACTTAACTGGCTGACCCACAAAACCTCTACCGTGACGCACCCTGACTCCAAAATAAGGACCATCAGATCTCTCTGGTCTACGAGGCCTCCTCGCCCCCTGGACTCTCTCTCCTAATCTCGTCTGTCCTCTCGCTCCCGCTCCCACATTCCCTCTAACCGGTGAGCGATCCCTACCACCTGCTGAAAAAAAACATATGACTCCAACTCTCGAGCCATGCTGTACCGAATATCATGCCTGAGCCCTTCAATGAATCTACGGACTCGCCCTCTAACTGTAGCGACTAAGGCAGGTGCATGCCTGGCCAAATCACTGAATCTGATGGCATACTCTAATACTGACATAGTGCCCTAGCGCAGCTGCTCAAACATTGCGCGCTATGCATCCCGAAGGGACTGGGGTACAAACTCTCTCAAGAGCATCTCTAAAAACTTACCCCATGTAAGTGAAGCTGACTCGGCCGGGCTACACATCTCATATGCCTGCCACCACTGATAAGCTGCTCCCTGAAGCTGGAACGTGGTAAAAGCAACCTCACTCATCTCAACAATATCCAAAGTGCAGAGGATGCTATGCCACTCCTCTAGAAAACCCTGTGCACTGTCTGAAGCCAATCCGCTGAATGTAGGAGGGTTATATCTCTTGAACATTGCAAATCTAATCTGCTCTCCCTCAGATGTTGTTGCTCTGACCATGATCTGAACTGGAACCATAGGCTGTGTCACTATGACACCTGGACCCTGACCAACATGAACTGCTACTCTGTAATGTGGACGGTGGGAGTCTAGGCTCCTCCCTCGATCTTTGAAATAACTGGTGCAACCTGAAATACCCCTGCCTGAGCCAATGTACCAAACATGCTCAGGAACTGTGCTAAAGTCTCCTGAAGTCCGAGGTTAACAACAGGCGCCTCCGGTGCCTGCCCCCCAACTTGAACTGCTGGTGGCTCCTCAAAGGCTGCTCTGGTAGGTGACCCAAATGCGGCACGTGCTCTTCGTCGACCTCGGCCCCTGCCCCTGGCGACATCTGTCTCGGGGGTAACATCATTAGGAACTGCGGCTCGTGTCCTCACCATCTGTGAGAGAATAGAATGATAAATTTCAAACTTCAAGGTAAATGAACTCGCACGATAGGAATGAAATAAATGTAATTGCCCTAATAATTCGGTAGCCTCTCGAAGATAAGTACAAACGTCTCCGTACCGATCCGCAAGACTCTACTAAAATCGCTTATGACTCGTAGCACCTATGAACCTAGGGCTCTGATACCAACTTGTCACGACCCAAATTTCCCCAATGTTGGGTATCGTGATAGAGCCTAGCCTTAAGGACTAGGTAAGCCTAACATTCCTGGAATAGAAACAATAATAAATAAAATCTTATATTTTATGAAAAAAAAAGATTCTTTATACAAGAGTATATTCCCAAAATCCGGTACTACAAGTCATAAGCTCTATAATGTTACTACAACATCTAAATACAACTGTTCGGAAGTAAGTAAATTAGTGTAAATACAGAATAGGAAGGTGACTCTGAAGCCTGCGAACGACAGGTTTACCTTGAGTCTTCTCAGCAAGAACCCGCACAACTACTAGCGATCAATACCTGGATCTGCACAAAAATATGCAGAAGTGTAGTATGAGCACACCACAGCGGTGCCCAGTAAGTATCAAGACTAACCTCAGTGAAGTAGTGATGAGGACTAGTCAAGACACCACTGGTCTAATAAGTTACACAGACATAAATATAGAAATGACAGAATATGACATCTATCTAATGACTGCATAACATAGTAAATAACAGAACAACTATAATGCAGAAGAAATATAGCAAACAACAACGGAACATCATAATAATACACAGGAAGGATAGTCGGAAGTACAAGCCAGAACCGTAAACCACAACACAATAAGAAGACCAGTAACTCAGCACTGCATTAGTTTGTCCACATCAGGCCTTAGCCAATAAAACCCAATAAATTGGTTAAATCCTCGAGTGAAACTTTTCAACCGCAAGTTTATATTAAAAGCTTTTAAAAATATAATCATTTTAGTGGGAAAATTTCTTTTGAAATATACTTTCTCCAAAGATATTTGAATATACTTTACAAAACGGAATTCTCAAACGTAATTCCTTTCCATAAAAGCTTTTCAAATGTACCTTTCTAATAAATGGGTTTCAAACATAATCTCCTTCAAATAAATGCTTTGCAAACATACATTTGAAAAAATAATAACCTTGCAAACATAGTTTCCTTCAAGGTAAATTCCTTTAAACTTACTTTTTTCAATAATTGTCTTTCTGACATAGTTTTCTTCAATATAAAAACAACTAGGAATCCGTCCCGTAGTTCACGATTAGTCATGCAGTATAGGGGAATCTCCCGGAATACGTCTGTAGTCCCAAAATAAATATGCAGTGTTGGGGGATCTCTTGGAATACGTCCGTAGTCCCAAAGTAAATATGCAGTACATGAGGGAAAGCTCCTGGAATACGTTCGTAGTCCCAATTTAAATATGCAGTGCAGTACAGGGGGAAAGCTCCTAGAATACGTCCGTAGTCCTAATTTAAATATGCAATGCAGTACATGGGGAAACCCCCCGGAATATGTCTGTAGTCTCAATTTAAATATGCAGTACATGGGGAAAGCTCCCGGAATACGTCTGTAGTTCCAATTTAAATATGCAGTGCAACAACCAAAGACAAAAATTATAGCACGGCAGAAAACTCGTACATCACCACATCAAATACAAAGCAACCAGGACAATGACACAAGATACAGCGAATAAATCAATACAAGAACTTCAATTCACAAAGAAATAGTAGAACATCGTTCACAAGGAATAATCATGGCACAAAATACTAAGTGCAAAAAGGGAAGAACTTGACCAGGGAAAGACAAAACAAACAAAAAATCCACAAATTCAAGTCAACAATAAGAAGACAACACAAGTCAAATAAATTTCAAGTCGAGTAAGATATAAGTTATCTATACCCCTTATGAGGTTGAAAAAATTATGAGGATATTCAACCATTTAATTAATTATAGGTAGCTTATGAAAATATAGCATGATGATAGAGAGTTAAAACCTTTGGTTAAGTCAAATCAGAGTCAAATAGGCAGTAAGGGTGGATCCTAAAGCAATTATTTCTAATCAAAGCATGTAGAGGTGAAACTAGCAGATAAGAACTCAAGCGTATCAAGATCAACTTCATACAAGGTGAATATAAGGACCTAAGAACCCTAAAAGGTCAACCTTCTACAAATAAGCCCAAGCACACACTCATCACCTCGCATAGACGGACTAAAATAAACATAGAAGACTCAAATCCTAAGGGGTAATTCCCCCACACAAGGTTAGGAAAGATACTTACCTCAACCGCTCGGACCAAACATGAAATCATGCTCTTTCCATGAGTATCCGACTCCAAATGGCCCAAATCTAATCAAATCAATAGCATCGTGTAAATAATACTACAAGAAACTAGTTTAACTAATAAATTTGAAGCTAAGACGCAAAATTAGAAAAATCGCCCATAAAGTACCCCGGGCCCACATCTCGAGATTGGGTAAAATTTACAAATTATGAACACCAGCTCATTTCTGAGAACACTCGAACAAGAATCATCAAAATCCGACGTCAAAATCTCACTCAAATCTCGGATTTTCAATTGGGGAACTTTTATCCCATTTCCAAACTTTTACTCTCAAATTCCTTGATTAAATGAGGAAAACCACAATAGATAAATGCAATAAAACCAAATTCGAGTAAGAAATCGTTACCCACAAGATTCCTCTGAAAATCCGAAAAAGAATCGCCTTCTCCCGAGCTTAAATTCAAAAATGGAGTGAAAATGAACAAACCCTCGAATATAAACTCTCTGCCCAGCGATGACCGCACCTGCGGCTAATTGGACCGCACATGTGGTGCCACACTTGCAGAAAATTCATCACAGGTGGGAAAACTCACTAAATGAACTGGGGCCGCACCTGCCGATCACTGGGCCGCATCTGCGGCTCCGCACCTGCAGAAACATGTCCGCACCTGGGAAACTCGCTGCCCCTGACCAAAACCGCACTGCGTGTCCGCACTTGCGGCTCCCCATCCGCAGGTGCGAAAAACCAGAACCAGCAATGCTTCAGCTAGTTTTCTAAGTCCAAAATTATCCCGTTGAGCATCCGAAACATCCCGAGGCCCCCGGACCTTAACCAAACTTACCAACCCATCCTAATACCTTATCCAAACTTAGTCGAGCCTTCAAAACACATCACATAACATCAAAATCACCAATTATGGATGGATTCAAGCCTAAGAATTTATGAAATTCCCCAAAATTGATGCCGAAACACGTCAAAACTAGTCCTAATGACCTCAAATTTGACACACAAGTCACAAATGACACTACAAACCTACAACCACTTCTAGAATTCCATTCTGGGCTCAATATCAAGATTTCACCTATCGACCAAAATCGCCGAAAATCTAACTTTCGCCAATTCAAGCCTAAATCTACCACAGACCTCGAAAACACATTCCGGACACGCTCCTCAGCCAAAAATCACCATACAAAGCTGCTAACATCATCCATAACTTGTTCCGGAGCCGTTTACATAAAAATTTAACTTTTAGTCAAAACTTCACCGTTTAAACTTCTACAACAACAATCCTTCTTCCAATTCGACTCTGAATCCTTCGGTAATTGAATTCAACCATGAACGCAAGTCGATATACATAATACGAAGCTGTTCAAGACCTTATGCCACCGAACAAAGCATAAAATCTCAAAACATACCGGTCAGGTCGTTACATGAATGGGTTGTTGAGGCTGAAATTGCTGCCTCTGCTGATTTTAGAAAACTAGAGCTCCTTATCATCGGGGTCTAGAATTATTTTGTTGCCATGCATTCTGTACCTCTAGGTTAACTCCATGAAAAACTGGGGTGCCTCTGAACCATTGCATTAAAGTTGTAATTCCCCACAACATTCACTTCCTCAGTTGAGGCTTGACACTCATGAGTAGGGTGTCCTCTTTCGCATATATCACACGCCGCATGAGTCTCACTTTGTATCGAGGCTAAGGCCATTTTCCTTATCTCTTTGGCCATAACATCTAGCTATACCTGCACAGATGTGTTAACATCAACCTGGTGAACACCTGTCAATCTTCTTCTTTTAGTACTCTTAGAGGGCCACTGATTTGCATCTTTAGATAACTCATTAAGAATAATGACTGTCTCCTATGGTGTTTTCTTTATCAAGGGACCTCCAGCAGAATTGCTCAATGTTCTATGCGAGACCGGTGTCAATCCATCCCAAAAGTCCTGGAGTTGTATCTAGAGTTCGATTCCACTATGTTGACACTTTCTAACTATATACTTAAACCTCTCCCATGCTTTAAAAATAGTTTCCATATCTTTCTAGCAGAAGTTATGGATCTCTCTTCTAAACTTGCCCGTTTTAGCTGAGGAGAAATATTTATCAAGAAATTTTCTGTTCATCTCCTCCCATGTTCTAATTGATCCATAGGGGAAGCTTCGAAGTCACTACTTTGCATCATCTATGAGTGTGTAGGGAAACACCCTTAAGTAAATTTCATCTTGTGACACACCATTGTATT
Organism: Nicotiana knightiana; assembly: GCA_005239525.1. Classification (NCBI taxonomy): domain Eukaryota; kingdom Viridiplantae; phylum Streptophyta; class Magnoliopsida; order Solanales; family Solanaceae; genus Nicotiana; species Nicotiana knightiana. The sequence goes on from ML436469.1 coordinate 26,731, forward strand.
GAAAGGTGTTCATAATCTCCTCGAAATCCATTAGATGGTTATTTGGATCTTCATTTATCTTTCCTCTGAAGACACTTCACTTTTGAAGAGTTTGGAGCAATCCTTGCTTCAATTCAAAATTGTTCGCTGCAACTGGAGGTGGTCTAATACTTGACAATCCTTGGTTGTCGACTGGTCTAGCGTAATCACTAAGTGGTCTCCCAGACCGGGAGCTATGTTTTCGAACTGGGCTGCAGCTAAGGGCTGATTTTGATTAAGTCTGTGACCCCTCTCTTCTTCATAAATGTGCTGCACATCTCTAATAGCTGCTTCTTCAGCAACCCCTGCTTCTTTTTCTCATTGTTGGGTTGCCTATCTTGCAGCCAAATCCACATTATCATCATCTCCAGCCATAGTTCCTTTAGTTGAGGATCGCCCAACTTTCTTTATATTCTCAGGGAGATTTCTTTCCTACATCAGATGTCGCAATTGTTTTTCTATTTCTTGTTCGTATGGTAGCAATTCTTTCCCAGAAGATCGAGTCATGCACCACTCTTACCTGCAACCTGCACATAGTCAAAGAACACCAACCGTAAAAAAGGAAAAATAAATAAAATAAAATGAAATAAATAAATTCTTGAATTAGCACCACTAACTATTTCAAACACTATTCATTGCCAATCCCCAGCAACAGTGCCAAAATTTGACGAGCGCAAAACACACACTTAAATATGCTCGCTAGTCGAATAAAGTATAATATAATATCCTCCAAAGGGATTGGAGTTAAATTCTATTATCATAATTTGTAGCTAGATTGCTATCCAAGATTATCAACAATAGAGAATAATGTGATTAAAACAAAAATTAACTAAGAATCTAGAGCTAATTGACTAATGAAAATCAAACAAAAAGCAAGCAAAAAAGGTTATCAGTGGGAGAAAATAGGGGTTGATTGGATAAGTGCAAGATAATTGTTTAGGATTTAACTCTAGATAATTCACTTCTAATGTTCAAGTGACTCTCTCGAATTCACTTGTTTATTAGTTTAATTGTTTAGTGGAAACTCCTCTCTCGATTAAGTCTCAACCTCACAAGATGAACTAATTTAAGCAAGATGAAGATATGCAAGAATGCGTAATGGACTGGTCTTTAGGAGAACCTCTATCAATTATCCTCCTAAATAGGTTTAATCAATAATTCAACTAGCTTCTTTCGATTACAAAAAATAATTAATGAACTCAACGAACAAGATAATGCAATGATATCACAAGTTATGCATCTCTCGATTACATGAACATGTGAATATAGATTCAACAATTAAAACATCCAAAATGATTTAATACATAAAAACTAGAGTTATAATCCACAAAAAATACTAATACACCGAATCCATCAAACCCTAACAATAACTGCTCCATATATATTGAGTAATTCATCAGAAATATGTTTAAAGTAAAGAAAAACATAAAACGATCCAAACTCGTGTCTTGAGTGAGGATTGAATGATGAATTCATTTTTCTTTTTCTTATCCAACTCCCCCTCAACCTCCTTAGGTCTTAGATGTTCCCAAAGTCTAAAAATAACATTTTTCATGTATATATACCAAGTAGGGTCGGGCCCAGACGAAAACACCTTTTCCTATGCAAAAGAGGACAATTAGTCTGTAAAATTTGCACAGGACGCCACATGGGGAGACGCACCATGTGGGGCATCAGTGAGGAAATCTAGAGAGTTTAATTCTCACAAACAACAGGAAAAGGGGCAGTCGCGTCATTTTTTCAGAGTACGGAATTTTCCTCACTTTTTGATAACCAGGCATAGTTTTCAATCACTGAACGCGAACCCAGCTTAATCCCTTGGACTTTTACTCAGACTTCAAAGCTCCAAATAACTCTAATTCATTTCATATTATCTACATAGCTCGGAATCCTCCTACAAGGCATAAAACACACAATTAGTGCAAAATACTAGCGATTAAAGCTCAAACTCAATTAAAGTGCAGTAAATTAGAGTGCAATAAGCTACTAACACACAAGATTATAACCTAACATCAAAAATGAAGGTGGAATGTGCCTGTTTGTTCCATGTTGTTTCATATACTATGCCTTCCATGTCGTAGGTAGATCGTTTATTCTTTGGCTATTTGCTTTCGTTTTTATTGCTTACGTTCAAATTATTGTGATATTGAAAGTTGAGTTTTCTTATTCTAACATTATCGTTGAGGTTGAAATTTTGCTTCCCACTATGCTTGATACTTTGGGTTGTTGTTGTTGCTTGATGACGAAGAGTGAAACGTACGAAGGGTGTTACCGTGCCTTATTTGCATATTGTTATCATTGATTGAGTAAATCTGAGGATAAAAGCACGAAGGGTGGTGCCATGAATTTTTTTTTATTGTGATCATGTGAGGATGAGAGTAAAATCACGAAGGGTGATGCCATGCACTTGCATTTATTATGGATGGTGACGATGGGAGTAAAAACACGAAGGGTGATGTTGTGCAATTTTTTGATTTTATTGCTTGACTTGAAAATTGAGATATGAACTTGACTTGATGGCTTCGGTGCTTATTTTGAATGAGGTTTACTTGGTGACTTTTACTTATTGTTTCGGCTTATTTTCCCTTTCTACATGTCCTTACCCTGTTGTTATTTTTTATGTTTTTTTATTATTATGTTGCCTTATGTATATAACTACACATGTTATTAGTAGGTGTCTTGTCTTAGCCTCGTCACTACCTCGTCAAGGTTAGGCTCGACACTTACTGAGTACATTGGGTTGGTTGTACTCATAATATACTTCTGCACTTCTTATGTGGATTCTGGTGTTGATCCCAACAGTGTTTAGCGGAGTCTTACTCAGACTGTCATTCATTCGGAGACTTGACGTAGAGCTACATGACATTCGCAGTCCCTGAAGTCCCTTTCTTATCTTTTATATTGCTTATTTCATTCGGATAGTTGTATTTTGTGTCGGACTGTGTTTGTAGCACTTTAGGTAGCTCATGTAACCATGACACCAGTTTCTAGGTGTAGACTAGACTATGTTGATTTTAGTTTATCATATTATCAGTATTTCAGACTTAGATTCTTATTCGTTTGCTTTTAAATTACAAAAACTAGATAAGTGTTGGACTAGAATTGACTTTCCTAGCAAGTGAATGTTAGGCGCCATCACAGCCCTGTAGTCGGTATTTTGGATTGTGACAAGTTAGTATCAGATCCCTAGGTTGCCTAGGTCTCACGAGTCATGAGCAAACTTAGTAGAGTCTGGAGGATCGGTACAGAGACGTCTGTACTTATCTTCTAGAGGCTATAAGGCTTTAGGTGATTTCACTTTCTTTCATCCTATATTATGCGACTTTGTTCTATCGCTGAAGTTTGAATCATTCTTCTCTTAATCACTCACAGATGGTGAGGACACAACATCTACAACTGATCAGGAGTCAGAGTCTCAGGGTGCAGCCATTACCAGGGGTAGGGGTTGGGCTAAGAGAGATCTAGAGGTAGTGTCAGAGCTCAGCGTAGAGTACGATCAGTAGCACCTATTGTTGAGCCTCAGATCAAGAAGAATGAGGATATCCATATTTTAACCGTACCACCTAGACCAGCTCAGGTCCCAAAGAGTTTAATTCTTATCTCAGTAATTCAGGATGCCTTAGTCCGCCTGGTGGGAATCATGGAGAGTGTGACCCGGGATGCTGTGTTCCCTATGGCACCAACCGTCTCTTAGGATGTAGGAGGATCCCATGCTCTCACTACGCACACTCCAGAGCAGATGGCTCATGGATATGAGACTCCGATAGTTTTGCTAGTTGGAGCAGTTTAGCCTGTTATTGCTACATAGTCTAAGAGGGGCGCGCGATGTCGTCCGAGGGGCTGAGGAGGTTGGAAAAGTTCACCAAGTTGTTTCCCACTCGCTTTGGTGGTACACCTTCTGAGTAACCCCAAGATTTCTTAGACCATTTCCATGAGGTATTGTGCAACATGAGTATAGTGGAGTCCGATGGAGTTGACTTTGCAGCATTTCAGATGCATGACTCTGCCAAGATGTGGTGGCAGGAGTATGTTCGGGACAGACCAACAGGTTCACCTCCTCTCACTTGGGCTTCGTTCTCACATATATTCTTGGAGAAGTTTATCCCCTTTACTAGAGGCGGATCTAGCATTTCTAGAATATGGGTGAACCACTAAAGAAAGGAGGGATAAAAGGTGTTAAGTGGGATTTCATCCATATTTTCTTGAGTTAATAATTAAGTATTGAACCAAGTGCACCATTCAACCTTTATGGAACATGGGTACCAATACATAATATTGAACCAATTCTAGAAAATACGTACATAATATATCTAGTTTGGTGGAGGGACCATGGGTTCACGTACCTCATAATTTAGGTTATAGATCCACGCTTACCCTTCACCTAGAGAGAGGATTTTCGGAGTCAGTTTGAGCGCCTCCAACAGGGTAGCATGACCGCTACCCAGAATGAGATCAGATTTGTGAACTTATTCAGGATATGCAGTTATCTTGATCCCTACACTGAGGGAGAGGGTGCGAAGGTTTATAGATGGCCTTACTTACGACGCCAGGCTAAAGATGGACAGAGAGACTGAGGATGATATTTCCTTCACTCAATTTGTGGAGATCACGAAGTGGGCCGAGAGGATTCGAGACCAGGATAGAGAGGTGACATCTGAGACGAGATCACATAATTTGGTGGTTTCAGTGGTGCCTCGTCTAGAGGCAGGGGTACATTTGGTAGAGGCCATCCTATCAGGCCTGTTCAATCAGCACTTTAGGTGTCGCATGGTCCTTCAGGTGGCCACAACGCTTATGGACCTCGTTACGAGTAGCTAGCATACATTGCCCCTTTAGCTCCGATTAGTGCACCTCCAATTTTGAGTTATTAGGGAGATTATTTAGGTCGACAAGGTTAGTAATAGTGTTAGCAGTCACATCAACCAAGGGCTTGTTATACTTGTGGGGATCCGTGCACGTCACGAGGTTTTGCCTAGGTCACAGAGCAGCATGCCACAATAGGGTACTCGTGCCATGGTTCCAGCACCAGTTGCTCCACTACCTACCCAGGTATCTTGGGGTAGGGGTCAGGCATCTAGTGGTGGAGGCTAGCTAGTAAGAGGCCGTCCAAGAGGTGGAGGTTAGATTGGTAGGGCTTAGCCCCGTTTCGTTGCATTTCCAGCTAGACTTGAGGCAGAATCGCCTGATGCGGTCATTAAGGTATTGTTCCAGTTTTCCATAGAGATGCATCAGTTTTATTTAATCCGGCTTCTACTTATTCGTATAAGTCATCCTATTTTTCTTCATATCTGGATATGTCTTGTGATTCTTTGAGAACTCATGTTTATGTGTCTATGCCCGCTGGGAATTCTATTATGGTGGACCAGGTCTATCATCCTTGTTTGGTAACTATCATGAGCTATGAAACTAGGGTTGATTTTCTATTATATGATATGGTGGATTTTGATGTGATTTTGGGCATGGATTGGTTGTCACCTTATCATGCTATCTTTGATTGTCATGCCATGAGTATGACGTTAACCATGTCGGGGTTGCCTCTATTGGAGTGGAGACAGAATCCTAGTCACTCCACTAGTAGGGTCATTTCATATGTGAAGGCTCGACATATGGTCGAGAAAGGGTGTCTGGCGTATTTAACTTATATCCGTGATTTTAGTGTCGAGGTGCCTTGCATGGATTGATTTCCCGTGGTGAGAAAGTTCCCAAAGGTGTTTCTACAGACTTGGGGGGTATGCCACCCGACAGAGATATCGACTTTTGCATTGACTTGGTTCTGGGCATTCAGCCTATTTCTATTCTACCACTTCGTATGCCCCAGTTAAGTTGAAAGAATTGAAGGAACAGTTATAGGATTTACCTGACAAGGGATTTATTAGACCTAGTTCTCGCAATGGGGTACACCGGTGTTGGTGTATGAAGAATAAGGATAGATCGATGAGTATGTGCATAGACTATCGATAATTGAACAAGGTCACTATCAAGAATAAGTATATGTTGCCGAGAATTGATGACCTATTGACCAGATTTAGGGTACCAAGGTGTTTTTCAAGATTGATTTGAGGTCGATCTATCATTAGGTGAATATTAGGGTATTGAATGTCCCTAAGACAACTTTTGGGACTCGGTATGGTCATTGTGAGTTCTTTTATCATTTGGCTTGACTAATGCCCAAGAACACCTTATGGATTTGATGAACCGAGTGTTCACGCCTTATATATATTACTTTGTGATCCTCATTTGGTTTACTCCCGTAGTCGAGAAGAGCATGAGCAACACCTACGGATTATACTTCAGACTCTGAAGTATCATCAGTTATATGCCATATTTTCAAAATGTGAGCTCTAGTTGGACTCAGTTTCCTTTTTGGGCCATGTTATATTTTAGAGGGTATCAAGGTGGATCCTAAGAAGATTGAGGCAGTCCAGACCTGGCCTAGACCTACTTTCAACTACAGAGACTCGGAGCTTCTTGGTTTTGAAGGGTTATTGTCGTCGATTCTTGGAGGGGTTTTCATATATATCATCCCTATTGACCAAGTTGAGCAATAAGGGTGCTCTTTTTAGATGGTCTAACGAGTTTGAGGTGAGCTTTGAGAAGCTTAATACTGCATTGACTACAATCCCAATGTTAGTGCTTCCTACGGGTTCAGGATCTTACACGGTGTATTATGATGCATCGCCTATTGGGCTTGGCGCACTATTGATGCAGGACGTAGGGTGATTGCCAACACATCTTGTCAGTTGATGATTCATAAGAAGAATTAGACTGTGCATGATTTGGAGCTGGCAGCCATTGTTGACGCACCGAAGATTTGAAGGCATAATTTGTATGTCTTACCGACCATCAGATTCTCCAGCACCTATTCAAGAAGAAGGACCTTAATTTTCGGTAGCAGATATGGTTAGAGTAGTTGAAAGACTATAATATCATCATACTATATCATCCAAGTAAGGCCAATGTAGTGCCTGATGCATTGAGTATGAACGCTAAGAGCATGGGCAGTTTGGCATATTTACTAGGATAGGAGATACCACTAGTCATGGATATTCAGACCTTGGCAAATAAGTTTGTAAGGTTGGATGTTTCGGATCCTATTAGGGTTCTTGCTTGTGTTCTGGCACAATCATCATTGTTGGAGTACATCAAGGCTCGCTAGTTTTATGATCCTCACTTGTTGGTGTTGAAGGAAACGGTGTAGCGGGGTGGTGCCAAGGAGATTGTGATTGGAGATGATAGTGTTATGCAACTTTAGGGCCGGATTCGTGTTCTGAATGTTGATGGGTTGAGAGAGATGATCCTTGAGAAGGCTCACACTTCATGCTATTCCATTCAGCTAGGTGTCACGAAGAAGTACCGTGACTTGAAACAACAATTGGTGGTGGAGGATGAAGAAAGATATTGTCAGTCATCTCTCTCAGTGTTTGACTTATCAACAGGTGAAGTATGAGCATTAGAAACCGGGTGGATTGACTCAGTGATTGGAGATGCCGGAGTGGAAGTGGGAACGCATCACTATGGCTGTTGTGGTAGGCTTACCACGAACCTTAAAAATATGACATAGTAAAGGATATTGTGGACCGGTAGACTAAGTCAGCACACTAATTCTTCAGAGTGGTTGGCTCAGATTTACACCCGAGAGATTATCCGTCTGCACAGCGTGCCCATTTCCATTATTTCTGACTGAAGCACGAAGTTCATATCACATTTTTGGGGATTCCTGCAGCGTGAGTTGGGCATGTGGGTCGAGCTAAGTACCGCACTTCATCCTCAGACGGATGGACAATCCAAGAGCACTATTTAGATATTGGAGGACATGTTGCAAGCATACTCTATGGGTTCTGGTGTCAGTGAGACCATTTTTTACCTCTAGAGGAGTTTTCTTAAAACAACAACTATCAGTCGAGTATCCAAATGGCGTCGTACGAGGCCTTGTATGTGAGGTGATTCCATTCGTTAATAGGTTGGTCTAAGCCTGGTTAGACAAGATTTTTGGGCACTGATTTGGCCCGTGATTCTTTGGAAAAGGTTAGGTAATTTAGTAGAAACTTCGTACAACTCAGTCTAGGCAAAGGAGTTATGCGGACCGAAAGGTTCAATATGTGGCCTACATGGCAAGTAAGAAGGTTCTTCTCCGAGTGTCTCCTATGAAGGGTGTGATGCGATTTTAGAAGAAGAGCAAGCTGAGGCCAAAGTTTATTGGCTCGTTTGAGATCTTGGAAAGTTGGGGAGGTTGCTTAAAAACTTGCATTGCCTCCTATCCTAGCAGGGGTACATCCGGTATTTCAAATTTTCATGCTTTGGAACTACCATGAGGACAAGTCACATGTTTTAGACTTCAGCATGGTGCAGCGTGATGAGAATATTATCTATGAGGAAGATTCGATGGCTATTCTAGACCGATAGGTTTGAAAGTTGATATCCAAGAATTTTCATTCTGTGAAGGTGAAGTGGAGAGGTCAGCTGAAGGAGGAGGCTACATGGGAGTCCGAGTCAAATATGTGTAATAGATACCCACACCTTTTTACTAGTCCAAGTATATTTCTATGTCCGTTCGAGGATGATATTTGTGACAATTCAATAGGTCGTTTTGAGCACTAGCCTTAATATTTGTGTCTGAAACCTCTCATAGATCCATTTTGTATTGTATGACTTGCGTGTGTGGTCCATGTCTCTTTGCGGAAGCTTTTATGTGAAATTTTGAAGAAAACATGATTTTTGACTTAAAATGAGGTTTGGATTGACCATGCTAAACGTTCTTAATAAACGACCTTGGATCAGTATTTTGACAATTTTGGTATGTTAGTATAATATTTTTGGACTCGTACGCATGTTTGTTCGGAGTCCCAGGAGACCCGAGGGGGTTTCAGCGCATTATGTAAAAAGTTGAAAAAATGAGTTTAAACTATGGAAAATCTTACATTTTGATGATCGATTCATGATATTTGATTTTGTGTTGATGATTTCATTGAGCGAGCAAGTATATATGATATTATTACACTTGTGTGCATGTTCGGATTGGAGCCCGAGGGGCTCATGTAAGTATCATACGAGTTTTAGTTGATTTTGGAACTATTGGTGCAATATGTTGCTGGTGCTAAGTTGCAGGCCTCGCATTTATGAGAAACGGATCGCAATTGCGAGCCTAGCATTTGCGATGTCATGGTCACAAATGCAAAGAGGGAGCTATGGGTTGGGTTTCGCTTTTGCGAAGAATTCTTCGCGTTTGCGCAGTTCGTGTGGTCTGCATTTGCGACCATTTAATCCCTTTTGCAATGGCGGAAATTCCCGGACAACTTCACAAATGCGAAGCTTGCACTGCATTTGCGATGGTTGGGGGCTTCGCAAATGTGAAGTAATTGTCGCATTTGCCACTTCTGGGGGCACTATAGCACTAGTCGCATTTGCGATCAATATTTCACAATTGCAGACATCACAATTGCAAAAAAGAGTTTGCAATTGGGACATCAACACCTGGGTAAAAGTTGGGAAAAATGAGACTAAGCTCATTTTATACCATTTTCAACCCCAAACTCTCTGGATGCAATTTTTGAATAAATTCATCGGTAAGAAACTTAAACAAGTTTTAATAAATACTAATTACTTTTCCATACATTTTAACATCAAATCCACGAATTCAAGGTAGAAATTAGGGGTATTGGGTAGAATTTAAGGATTTTATAAAATTGAGATTTAGACCTCAAATTGAGGCTAATTTAGAAATAAATCACATAAACGAGCTCGAGGTGAATGGGTAATCGGGATTTGGTCTGAATCTTGGATTTTGACCAAGCGGGCACGAGGTTGACTTTTGTTGTCTTTTTCAAATATAAACAAAATTAAACCTTTTTCAATCCTCGGTAGTTTCTAAAGCTTGTTCTGAATTATTTGAACGATAATTAGCTAGATTCGGTTGGTTTGGAGGCTTATTTGTAAGGAAAAGACGTGGTTGAGTATTAATTTGGTTGCAAAAAGAGGTAAGTATCGTAGTTAACTTTGACTTCAGGGAATTAAGACTTTTTTGGTCTATTTTTTATGTCAATTATGTGTGGGAATAACGTGTATATAAGGTGACAGGTGCAAATTTATGGTCATGGGTTGAAGCATGCGAGTGAAATTTGCCTATTTGTACCATGTTGTTTCATTTACTATGCCTTCCATGTCGTAGATAGATCATTTATTCTTTGACTATTCACTTTCGTGTTTATTGCTTATGTGGAAAGTATTGTGATATTGAAAGTTGATTCGGCTTATTCTAACATTATTGTTGAGGTTGAAATTTTCTTCCCACCGTGCTTGATACTTTGGGTTTTTATTGTTTCTTGGTGAGGAAGAGTGAAAACCACGAAGGGTGATGTCGTGCACATGCTTATTTATTATGAAAGGTTAATGAATAAAGGGTGATGTCGTGCATACGCATTTTTATTGTGATCAAGTGAGGATGAGAGTAAAAGCACGAAGGGTAATGTCCTTCACTTGCATTTATGATATATGGTGAGGATGACAGTAAAATCACGAAGGGTGATGCTGTGCAATTTGTTGACTTTATTGCTTGACTTGAAAATTGACATATGAACTTGAATTGATGGTTTCGTTGTTTATTTTATAAGAGGATTACCTGGTGACTTTTGCTTATTGTTTCCTCTTATTGTCCTTTTCTACATGTCTCTATCGTGTTGTTACCTTTGATGTTTTATTTGTTATTCTGTTACCTTATGTATATAACTACACATGTTTTTAGGTGTCTTGTCTTTGTCATTACCTCGTCGGGGTTAGGCTCAACACATACTGAGTATATTAGGTTGGTTGTACTCATACTATACTTCTGTACTTTTTATGTATATTCTGTAGTTAGTCTCAACAGCGTTTAATGGAGGCTTGCTCGAACTATAATTCATACGGAGACTTGAGGTAGAGCTGCACGACATCACCAAACCCTGATGTCCCCTTCTGATCTTTTATTCTGTTTATTTTATTTAGATAATTGTATTTTATTTCGGACCTTTTTTGTAGTACATTTAGTAGCTCATGCACTTGTGACACCAGTTCCTAGGTGTAGACTAGACTGTGTTGGTTTTTGTTTATCATATTATCAATATTTCAGATTTAAATTCTTATTCGCTTGCTTTTAAATAACTGAAACTGGACATGTGTTGGAGTAGAGTTGGCTTGTCTAGCAAGTGAATGTTAGGCGCCATCATAGCCCCATGATTTGGATTTTGGGTCATGAAAATTTTCCATCTCCGACGATTGTTCTCCTCAAATTTTAAAAGGAGTTTTCTTTTTCCGGTATTTTTTCTTTGCACTTGAAAAATACTATAATAAAGGTTAACATCTCTTCATTTGATGACTAGAATCATGATGTAAACTTTTTTGTAAGTTTCTTTTTTTTTTATTTGGTATGCATAACAAAATAAGTCTATCTGATTTTATTCGATAGAGCTCACTATATTGTTGTTCTTGAAATTATGGGGGTGGGGGTGGGGGGGTGGGGGGGCTGAATTATCATTTTTTTTCTTTCTATGACTAAGTAGTTGACTAGATTACCAATTAGTCGACTAGAAATTGATGCGAAGTGAATAGTAGGGACAAAATGTAAAATACAGAAAATAAAGTACATAGAATATTTTTATACTGGTTCAGATTCAATATGAATCCTAGTCGAGTCCCCTTAGGTGGCAAGAGAGTTCTCTCTTCAAAGCTCCTTGAAATTTTCCGCACAAGTGAATTGACTTTATCAAGAACACACCTACTTTTTCTCGGAACTTAAGTAAACTCTCTTTATTTTTGATACATGGCCTCACCAATATTTTTCTCTCTTTTTTCTCTCCACTAGTTACAGAGTAAATTTAATATAGATTACAATGATTTCTTAGAGTAGAACAAAAAGCTTGAGGTTAGTTCGATCAAAGTATATCATGTCTCTTACTTTATTGACTATAAATACAACTCGAGGGATCTAATTTGATTCTTGATTGAGGCGGATCTTGAGAGATTGCTAACCCAAATGAATTGATCATTTTAATGATTATTGAATGATGATTATTTCCAAGAATAAGTGTGGAGCTTCCGTTAATTGATCCTCAATAGAGGGAATTGACAGCTTTCCTTTGGTGACAGACTTCACTTAAACGAGCGGATATTCAGGCGGATAGACTTTCCTTCAGTGGTTTGATTGACAGTTCAAGCGGACTTTTTTGTGATCGTGATCTTCCATTTAGTGGCTTGATTGACAGTTTAGGCAGATTCTTAGAAATCATGATATTCCTTAACTTTGTTCTTTCCTTCCTAGACGTGCATGTCCTTTGCTTCTGGAATGTAGCTGCAATTAAGAGTGATGTTATTTTTCATCAATAAAACTTGGATCTAACAATCTCCCCCTTTTTAATGATGATAAAATAACAAAAGTTACTTCAATTTACTTCTTATTTATGTTAGTCGACTTTCCTTCTGTTGTGGTCGACTCCCCCTCAACCGTGCAACTTCTTGTGTGAGTGTGTTCTTATAACTCGACTCCCCCTCAACTGGGAAACCAACCAAAAAGCTTTAAATGTATCTCCGGCATCTTATTTCTCCTCCTTTGGCATCAACAAAAAGAACAATACTAGTAGAAACATGTCAAAACAAGTAGTAAGTAATAAGTTAAGCATGCAGAAGCATGAGTAATTGTCTTAGCATTAAAACCCTATGACTGGATAACTAGTCCAAAAAGAAGCAAGAACATTGTTGTATACATCCAACCACCAATAACTGCATTAACGAAGTAGAAATTATGTGAGAGTATTGTAGATAGTCTCCTTGAGTCGATCAAAGTTGGTCATATAGTGAATAATAATATTCCGTCAATTCTGTCATGAACTTTCTTGAAGGCTTTCACTGCGTTCTCTACTGTCCTAAGACGTTTGACTCGTATCTTGGAGACACCGGAACATGTCTCCTTTGCAATGTCATGAATGCCTCCAACTGTTTTTTGAGTAGAGACTAGCAGATCTTTGATGATTGTCAACTTTTCATTCATGGCAGTCAGCTTTTCCACAAGGTCAAAGTCACAAACACGAGGCTGGGAGACGGAGGTCTTAGATTTTAAGCCAGTCATAGGAATTTTGGCTTCACCATCTTGTTTCTTTACCCGAGTACTCTCACGACAACATACCCCATACTAGCAAAGGCTCTAGAGTTAGAGGACTTGGTGACAGTGACATAAGGATAGTTGGAGAGGGAGATGTATGGGCTTCAAGAAGGTGGGTGATAAACATACCATAGGGAAGCCTAATAAGATCATTAGCACTCTCAATCATAAAATTGATGACCCAGGTGGATAGTTTGACTTTATGTTTGGTCAAAAAATGGTAGACCAAAAAGGTATCCCATTTGGAAAAGGTTGAGAATGATCCTGTATGGTGAAGAAGAGTGGTTGCCACAATGTGTGCGAGGACCCGGATTTCAAAACTTACATCATTGGGGCCAAATTGACTAGGAAGGGAATCGGTCGGCGTCTCAGATATACAAGGCTTTGCTTGGTCAAAAGAGATTTCAAAATCTTTGGGCCAGGTATTTTGAACAAATTGAAAATCCAAAATACTTGCACTAGAAGATGGAATCAAACAAAGCACAATCCAGAATAATAAGCTTACCAAGAACTAAGGATTCCAGTTTGTCAGGTTTTGGGGAGAGAAGATTAGCATAGAACATTCTAACAAGGGCTTCATACACTTTTGGAGGAGGCAGAGAAAGAAAGATTTTCCTACCTTGAAAATAAATGAGTTCATTTACCTTGCAGCTTAGGCTCACATGTCATTCAGATCCACAAGCCTTCCATGAGCTATTGGTTTCTCCTTGAATGAGATGAGGGCGTCCCTATTTGGGGGTTTCCCAAAAGCTAATGTCAAATTCCAGAGAGCTTGTGAGGTCTACCTTGGGCTTCTTTGGAGTGAGAGACAAAAGATTCTCCTCCATAAGATTCTTACCTAGGGCTTTGTCATTCAGGCTACATGCATTGTGGGAGAGTTCCACCTACGAAGAGGAAAATATCTTTGAGTGATTTGATCCTAAATTAACTACTTCCGGTAGTTGTGTCAATGACTTTTCTTTGGAGCGAGTGCTCTTTCGAGTTACGGCAGAAGGATTTTGGGTTTTTTTTTCCATTGATGAGTTTGAGAGAAGAGTTAGGTGTGATAAGAACAATGTGAGAGAATGATAGTAAAGAAGGGGACTAAAAAGGTGATGAGATTGACGGTTGAGTGTAGAAAAGAAAAAGGTGTTAGTGAACAGACGTGATGATTTGATTTCCTCCTGGAGAATTGGGAAAAAGTGTGAAAAATGGGGGGAAACTGGAGGCACGTAATTAATGGTACTTACAAACATGAGGAAATAACCGGATAATGTGGCGTGAAATGTAATTATTAACACAAAAGTCCTAAATTTTGGAGATAAGTGAAATAATACCAAGTAAGTTTCGTAAACTACAAAATCTATCTTCAAGTAAGGGTTTTATAAAAATGCCTGCTAATTGATCATTAGTACTAACAAACATTATTCTATATCACGTTTAAGAATATGACCTCTAATAAAATGATGCTTGATATCTATATGCTTAGCTCTAGAATGATGCACATGATTTTTTGAAAGACATATAGCACTAGAATTATCACAAAATAATTGAATAGGTTTACAAAGATAACTCATAGTCACCCAGCTGATGAGACATCCAAAGAAGTTGAGCACAACATTGTCCAATGGCTATGTATTCTGCCTCAATTGTAGACAGGGCCACTGATATTTATTTTTGCTATTCCAGGAAACTAATGACTTTCTCTGCAGTTGTCATGTCTCATTAGTCTTTTTCCTGTCCTCGTTGTCACCTACAAGGTCAGTATTTGAAAATCCTTCAAGTTTAAAATTGTTAGAATTAGGATGCCATAGTCCATAAGAAGTAGTTTTGATGAGATAGAAAATTATTCGCTTTATTGTGATTAAATGGGAATCCTTAGGAGCTGATTGAAACCTGGCACATTTACACATGCTAAACATGATATCTGGTCGACTAACATTTAAGTATTTCAGCGATATAATCATTCACTTAGTTTCATCCACTGATTTTCCTTTTTTCATCTTTGTCAAGAGTGGATGATGGACTCATAGGTGTTCCAAGAGCTTTAGCATTGCTCATACCGAATTTTTGAATCAATTCCTTAGTGTACTTCGTCTGACAAATAAATGTGCCCTTTCTAGTTGCTGAATTTGTAGTCCAAGAAAGAATGTAAGTTCCCCCATCATACTCATTTTGAACTCATTTTGCATGAGATTTGAAAAATCCTTGCAGAAAACAGGGGTAGTACAACCAAATATAATATCATCGACATAAATTTGAATAATGAGGTTACCTGCACAGGATCTCTTGATAAATAATGTTTTATCTATCTTACCTCTTGTAAATCCATGATCAGTTAGAAAAAAGAGCTCAGCCTCTCATACCAGGCTCAAGGAGCTCTCTTGATTCCATAATGGCCTTTAGTCCACTTATACACATGGTAAGAAATTGTGAGTTCTCAAAACTAGGAGGTTGTTTTACATATACCTCATCGCCAATAAAACCATTTAAAAATCACTTTTAACATCCATTTGAAATAATTTAAACCTTTAAAATATGCATACGCTAGTAATATACAAATTGATTCTAACCGAGCTACTGGAGCAAATGTTTCATCAAGCTGACTTTGTTGCTATGAGTAGCCCTAATGAACTAACCTAGCTTTGTTTCTAACCACTTTGCCATCTTCATTCAACTTGTTTCTGAATACCCATTTGGTTTCAGCAATTGCAACATTGGTTGTCTTAGGCACCAATTTTCATACTTGATTTTTATCAAACTGATCAAGTACTTCTTGCATAGCTTGTACCCAACTGGATTCCTTCAAGGCTTCATCAACTTTCTTCATTCTATTTGATATTTGATAGCAATGTTAGTCTTTTTCTTGAGAGCTCCCCCGATTTTCATCCCATCGTTTGGATTTCCTATGATAAACTTTTGTGGATACTCAGGTTCATCTCCATTCATTTGGTATTATTTTACCTTGCTGAGTAGTCAACTCCTTTTAAGGTTTAGCATATTCACTGACAAATTATAGTCACTTTGAAGATTCATTGTAGCTGTCAATTGATTCCTTTGATTCACGAGATTCACCGATCTTGGATAGGTCTTGGTTAATATCTTCGACACCTACAATGAATTTTTTCTAAGCCACAAAGTTATTATCATCGAAGATAACATGAACTGATTCTTCTACACACAAGGTACATTTATTACTCTAAATGACCTACTGTTATTGATGCGAGACTAAAATGCATAGTAACATGTGATATACCGTACATTTGAGGTGCATTAATGATAAAAATACACTTGGTATGTGCTTAATAGAGTTTATTTTATGTGTAGGTGAATTGGAGATGGAAACAGAGCTAAAGGGATGCAAATACGTCGAAAAGTACGTGAAAGGAGACACCCAGGCGATAGCCGGGCGACAGAGCCCTACAGCCTGACCCTACCTGGCATTAGCCAGGCCTTAGAGCTGAAACGCCAGCCCTACCCTGGCGTTAGACAGGCGTTAGGGCTGAAACGCCAGCCCTAGCTTGGCGTTAGCCAGGCCTTAGGGTCCAAACGCCCGGGGTTCCCAGTTCGGTCAAATCCGAGTTTTGCAAGTTTAAGTGTTTCCCGGTTGAAATAGAGGTTCCCTACACGGTTAGGGTTCTCCCTAAACATATAAATAGATTCCTAAAACACAACTACAGGGAATTCGGAGGAAGACGGAGGAGATTCAGAAGGATTTTGAAGGATTCAACAAGAAAACACCATAGAAGTGACAAACATTGATTTCTACATCTAGTATTCAGTTCTTTGTATTTTAATTATGCAATTTATTTTAGTTTTGATTCTCAATAACATGAGTAGCTATATTCTTTAGTCTAGGGTTTTGGTAGAACCCGTTGGGGATGAATTCATTGTGATATTAATATATTTTGGTTGATTAATCTCTTTTGGTTCAACTACGTTCTTATTATAGTTGATTGAAAGGGCCCTTGATTAAGTATTCCTATTTATTATGTATCTACTTGAGAGAGAGTGCATATTTAGGTAGTTGTTTGAACAACACCACTCCCGGAGTATAGACGAAAGTCATAACCGAGGGTTTAGAGGTTGGATTAGAGATAACGATACCTCGGGTGCAATCTAAAGTGAACTGTAATGCAATCTAGCTAGCGTAACTTGAGAGAGTGCGTCTAGTAAATTATCATAATTACTTGAGAGAGATTTATGGTAGATAGAGTGTTCATGATTGATAGAGACAACTAATCAAACTATAAGAAGTATCCGAGAAGGAAGTTCACCAACGGGGGAAACCATAACCTTAGACCTTTATCATAATTGTTTACAACACATTGTTAGTAATTGTTAGTTATTATTATTGTCAGTAGAATTAGTAAAACATCACCAATTTATATTAAAAAGTCTTGAGAGAATTGATTGAGTAAAAGTTGCGTATTCTAAAGACTTGATTGATACGTAAATTCCCTGTGGGATCGACTCTGGGCATAATACCTCAGATTATATTTGCAACGCCCGTTTAGTCATTCTACAAGACATAGTTGAGCGTCATCAAATTTTGGTGCCGTTGCCGGGGAATTAACGGTATTATCAATTGAGTTGAAAGAAATACAAAATTCTGAAACATAGTCAATGTTCTTTAAAATTTTCTTTTTCACATTGAAAGTTTAACGTTTGCTAAGTGTTGCAGGTGTATTCCTAGAAACTCATCAAGGATTGGTGAAGTAATTAAAGCCTTATCAGACCCTGAGAAAGTTGTCAGGGCCATAAACCGAACCAACCGGAAAAGCAAACATCAACCACAAATTGAACAAATTGAAACCAACATGGAAGATCCACACAACCAGAATAATCATGGGGATGATGTGGTAGACCCAGTCGCTCAAATAGGGGCAGAGGCTCCTTTATAGGACTGGGCACAACCCACAGCTGAGAATTTGGCCACAACGATACTGGTTCCTCAGATACAGGCTGAGTCCTTTTAAATTACAAATAATATGCTGCACCTATTGCAGAACAAAGGGCTATTCTCAGGGTCATACATTGAAGACCCCCAGCAGCATTTAAAGAACTTCCTGTCAATTTACAAAACTCATAGGCAGCCAAACGTCACTCAGGAGGCAATAAAACTGTTGTTGTTTCCATTCTCAGTGACTGGTGCTGCCCAGACTTGGCTTAACTCACTTTCCATCAATTCCATTACCAGCTGGGAGGAGTTAGTCAAGCAGTTTGTGAACAAGTTTCATCCACCCAACCAAACTGCTCACCAAATTGATGAAATCTTGAGCTTTAGACAGAAACCAGTTGAAACACTACAAAAGACATGGAAAAGATTTAAGAGCATGCTGGTTATCTGTCCACATCATGGCATTCATGAGCAAATGTTGGGGCAGCATTTTTACATGGGTTTGGTCGATACTGTGAAAGCAAATGTTGATGCTTCAGCTGGTGGAGCACTCCTGAGCAAATCGTGGAGAGAGAGCCAAATCTTACTTGATAAAATGGCACANGGGACAGAAACAGCAGGTGCACATCATTGACACAACCAATGGGGTCTTGTGTACATCTTGCATTAGTCAAACACTTGGTAATCATTGGAATACAGAAAGCCATCACCCTCCTTACCCAGAAAATATGAATTATGTGTCAAATTATGGAAGCCAGAGACAAGGGGGAAGAATTGGGGTCAGCAAGTCCAACCATATAGGCCACCCCACCAACAACAAAACAGTGGGAATATGGGTATCACGGGACTGCAAGGTAATGCAGCACCGTTTCAGAGGCCACAGGGCTATAATCATCAGAATCAGCAACAATCTCACTACCCCTCCTCAGCAACAACAAGGGGGAAGGCAAGAAGATGGGTTTGCCAGGTTAGAAGCTATGATGCAGCAGGTAATTTGGTCAAATGCAAAAATCAGTGCGAGAGTAGATGTTCATGATGCAGCTATAAAAAATATTGAAGTACAGTTAGGGAAGATATCTATGGCAGTGAACAATCGACCTCCTGGAACATTACCTGCAGATAGTCAGATAAATCTTATTGACCAGGTTCCAAGGCAACTGATGGCAGTGACTCTTCGCAGTGGCAGAGAATTAAATGT